>SRPT01000928.1:0-11808 GCA_018360205.1 Claviceps digitariae
ATATATATAATAAAGGCTAGAGATTTATACCTTTAAGCATTACTACCTACCTTCTAGCTTCCTAGCTATAAGGTATCTATATCTTAGTCTTCACTCCACTAGTATCTACCTATCTAGTCTTAATAAATATATAGCTAATACTAAAAAAGAATAGCCTAGGCTAAATATTCTAGTTAATATTTAAGTATAACTATTACTATAATTTAATTCTACTTTATAGTTAGGTTATAATATAAGATATTTTAAAGCTTTATAGTAACTAGCTTCTAAATAATATCTAAACTAGTAATATTTTTATATAGAATAATACACTAGTTTACATAGCTTATATTATTTATAAGCTCTTTAAAGACCTTAAGATTAAGGTTATAACTTAGCCTATAAATTCGCTAGATTTAAACCTAATTAAAAACCTTTAAATACTACTAAAAGAAGGTATTTATAAAGAGCATCTATATTTATACTTTATACTTTATACTATAGAAAATTAAGAGAAATTAATGTAAGCTACCTATAATACTTAGTATAAAATTAGTTTAAATATTCTAAGAAATTTAATAAATATAATGCCCTATTAAGTTAAAGCTATTATTGCTATAGAGGGCTAGTATATAAAATACTAAATATTTTTTCTTCTTCCCCTCCTTTCCCCTCTTTTTCTCCCGGCTAAATATTCAAATTATAGGGGCCACCGGATAAAATTCCTTACAGTACCTGCTCTTGTACGAAAATTAAGGGCATCCCACTGTACATACGTATATTGTACTGTAGTAGGAGACGTCGCTCGCTACATGGACGTATTAATCTATACATACTTCGCAACGTCTTAAAAATAAGTTTTTCTCTGTATTTATGTAGGTGTAGTCTTATAATACCTCTGTACTTGGACGAAGAAGCCACTCTACAGACAGTGTTGAATCTACATCCCGCGTAATTAGTTATAATTCACACTCCATCTCATAACATCCCTGCAGACCGAGTCCACTGTTGGCATCATTGATGTATACATCTCATACGTCTTTGTCTTGTAAGAAAAGTCATTCTATATATACATAGAATCGAAGAACATCTCATACTTGGAGAGTGGCTTTCTAAATGGATATGATATTGTAAGGCTGGAAATTAGTCATGTACGTTGGAATGACTTGGTCCTGCTGAGATGGTTGAGATTGTATGGACATTGATACATATAGAGTGACTTTTCTACAAGGTAAGATGTCATAAAGTATACATATAAATACTGCAATGTCATCGAGCAGCTCTTAAGTGTATACTCCACATGTACAATGACATGTTCACACCACAAACATCATCATCTACACGTCCACACCACAGAGTCACCCGCGCACAGCAATCACGCACAGCAATCCACGCAGTCGTATAAAAACCTATTTCATCTAACCAGTTCCTACCCCGTACCCCGTACTCCGCACCCAGCACCCAGCACCCAGCACCCAGCACCCCGCACCCAGCACCCAGCACCCCGTACCGTGGCCTACAAATAAAAAAGACAAATGTGTGTATTTCCGTTGCGTTATATCATGATCCGCCGTGTCAGAACAATAAAGGAAGGAGACCCTACAAAAAAAGAAGAAAGAGTAAAGACAAAAAAGGCAACAAAAAAAAAGAAAGAAAGAAAGAAAGAAAGTCTTCGCTTCCCGCTATAAAAAAAAGCAATGTTGTACACGCACACGCAGCGTCCAATATAGAAAAAATCCCAAAAAAAGAGAGAAAAAAAAGAGGGCGGGTAGTCGGAGAGAAAAACGACGCAAAAGTCATGAAAATGAGAGACAGACAGCTCCTGGATGATTGACTGCGTGCGCCTCTAGTCAATCCCGGTACAATCTTATGCGCACACATGTGCACACACACATCGCTCAAAGCAAAGAGACCGCCGTGTTAGACCTTCTCCTCGTCGGCATCATTGGCCACCTTGATGACCTCTCCTTCAGGAAGAGCATCAGCATCGTGAACGACCTCGCCCTCGCCCGCGCCCTCATCCTCAATTTCACCCGCGCCCTCACCTTCGTCTTGGTCCCTGTCTTCGTCCTCTCCATCACCTTCTCCATCACCATCCTGCTCGGCCTCCTCTCCGCCCTCCTCGTCCTCCTCGTCATCTTCGCCAACAGATTCTTCGGGAATCATGCCGTTTTGACGCTCCCATACTTCGCGACGGATCCTTTCGTCCTTGGCCTTTCTGGCGCGCTCCACTTCCTCGAAGCCGCCCGACTTTTTCAATTTGCCGTCTTGCACAAAGGTGGCGATTTCTCGCAGCAGTTCGTTGCCCTGTCGACCCTCTAGTTCCTTTTGTCGCAGCTTTTCGGCGCGCTCAATCGCTTCGAGTCGGTCTTCATGATTCGGTTGCAGGGCGCGAACTTCGCCGAGCAGATCCTCCTTGGCGGCGCTCTGGTCGAGGCTGTTGCCTAGATTGGATAGACCCTTGGAGAACTGCCGGGCTGTGCTCGCACTGGCGCCAGTGCCATTGTCCTTCATCTGCTCCTTGGTGGCTTGCTCAACCAGGGTAAACGTCTCGGAAGCCTTGTCCAAATCATCGCGCAAATCGATAATGAGGTCCTCCATCAGGCGCAGCTCATCCCGGCCCTGACAAACATCCTCAAGCTCCTTTTCCCAAATCTTGGTCCAAATCGGCTTCTCCGTAGACATGAATTCCTCCATCCTCTTAAGTTCCTTGGTAAGATTGGTGATATCTTTCGCGACTTCCTCCAATTGGCGCGGTATAGGGCGCACACCGCGGTGTACGACGTCTTTGCGCAGGTCCTCAATCAGGTCCTGCAAATCGTCCACCTTGCCCACGAGTCGATCAGAATCCAAGTTGAGTTGTTTTCGTCCGTTGGTGACATAAGAATAGCCGGCATCGCCCTCGATATCAGGAACAGCAGCCTTGGCAGCAGCTTTCTTGACATTGGCCGCTTTTTGGCGAATGGCAGACATGGAGTTTTGCACATCTGATTGGAAGCTGGAATACGTTTGTCGAAGAACGGCGAGGTCTCGTCGTAATGTTTGTATCTCGTCCGCCTGATCCGCATTTAACTTTCGGCCTGCTCCGGGACGGGCTTTCGACACAGAACCCTCGATGGCAGGGGCGGAAGGCTGTATATTGGCCAATCTAGTCAGCTCGGCAGCCGCATCCTGCTGTCGGTCAGACACCCGCTGCAGTGTGGTCCCCTGGTCGTGCACATTCTGCTGCATTGATTGCACAACCTTGGTTAGAGCTGACAGGCTGTCGTCGAAATGCCTCTTGACCTCGTCCAGAGGTTCCACGTTCAAGACCAAAACCGTACGGTCCTTCACATCTGCCAAATCTTCCAGCTCGTGTCGAACTCCTGATACAGGATCCTGAATGTATATCTCGGGCAAATCAGTGCCATTTTGCTGAGTGTTCCACGAGAACTTCTCGATAAATGCAAGCTGTAATCGTCCAATAGACAATTCGTCATGGCCCTCGGCCAGGACCATCTTTTTCACTTTTGATTTGTATTGGAGAAACAAGGTCAGATCTTTCGTTGGCGTCGGCGGCGGAGAGACCTGAAAAAAGGCTTCGCCTGGTTTTGCTTCTTCATGGGAGGGATGTGGAAGCGTTGTTGACGACTCGTCGGGCTTGCTAGGTGGGGGTTTCTGTTGTTGAGACTGTTGTTGAGCCGTGTCCCCCAGAAACGTTGCAGGTTCTTGAATCGGGCCTTTGAGCGTCGCGCTGGGCGCCGCCTCCTCCTTGTCATCGGGACTTTGAACCGTGCGACTATCGCTCGACTCAACTGGGGCCTTGGATGATGACGATGTATCCTCTGCCAACCCGGGCATGCGAGCGGGCGAGGAGTCCATTGCTGCCGACTTGGCTTGGCTGGAAGACAGCGTACGGCTGAACCTGACCGACTCTCGTGACTGCACAGCCCTCAACGACTCTCTTGCCTCTTTCCTGCCCCTGTTTGGGATCGGGGTGTGCTGGGACGGGAGCATTGGCATTCCGGTGGCGGCTCCACCCAAGTGCTTCGATATCTGATATTGAGAATATCTTCGAGAAGCTCGGCGTTCCAGATCGCCTCCTTTTTGAAGAGCCGCTAAGGCGCTCGATTGCTTGTCTGGAGGAGGTGGAGGCGGCGGTGGGAAGGCATCAATGTTGATATCTGCAGCGGAAGATGATGATGGCATCTTGGGACCGGTAGACGACGGATATGGTGGATGTGATGATGGCGCATTTTGGTTTGTCGAGGGTTGCTCTGGGCTTCTCAATGTACGAGCTTGATCTCTTGGCGCATTTGCATGGGGGTATCGCGGAGTCGGGGAGGTGGTGATGTTGGCTTGCTGAGAAGCTTCGCCCCGTCGCGAGTCGGGTCGATATCCGTTCTCCAAGCCCTCATCCAACAGATTTGTCAAGCCACTGCTGCCGCTTGCCGTTGTACTGACGCTTGTCGTTCTCTCGGGCAGGCTGGCATCGCGCTCCCTCCCCTGCTTCTGCCGTAACCGCTGCTGCTTACGCTTCAAGCCGTGGAGGAGATTGATGATGATGTCTCGGATGCGCGGTAGGTATTTTTCCAGACTCTCAGCATTTGCTTCCTGGCTCAGTGTGGCCTCGAGGATACTTCGCAACGAGTCGGGCACATTGCCAAGATCTGAAGTATCGACATTGATGGCGGCAAACGCTCTGCAGGCCATGTTGAATTCGTATCCGAGGCGAACGTAAACGTCGGACACGCGGGTGTCGGATGCTTGACCTCGTGACCATTGTGTCAGGGTCTCGAGCAATTCTTTCGTGGCGACGAGCAAATGGGTGACGCTCTTTTCGATTTGCGACAAGGGCACGCTAGATGAGCCGCCAGAACCGCCAGAACCGCCAGAACCCTAGATTTAAAAAAAAAAAAAACAATTTTGACCTCGTTAGACTATCAAGATTGTGATTGTGGCGCAGAAGGGGCGCGAGCATCTACTCACCTCGCGGGTAGGCCGTCTTGGCGGACCGTTTTGTGCGGAGCGGCTCGAGGCAGTGGACGAGCGCGCCTGTATGCTTGCAGCACCTGGTGAGTTGGGCCGGACGTTGGGAGGTGGCCCTGGATCAGCACCGGGCGAGCGACGAAGCATATAGCCTCGGTGGTGAGACGAACTAGATGATGGCTGCATGTCGGCTGTGATTTCTTTATTTCTTTGGTCGAAGCCTCGATGGGCTGTTCAAGTCGGCCGGGCTTCTGTTCTTGTTTGTTTGTCTCTTTCTCTTTTCTGTCTTTTTCTTCTTCTTCTTCTTCTTCTTCTTTTCTTTGAAAACGCCTGTATCTAAGAAGCGGTGTTGCAGAGTTGTAGGATCGAGGATCGAGGCTCGAGGGTGGTGCTGGCACTTTCGATATTGGTTGGGTAGCAAAAATTATGCATCAAAAAGGTGTCTGGCGCGTTTGGTGTGCGGAGGCTGGGGTCACAGCAGGGTCAAGGGACGGACGAATAAGAAGGTGCCTTTGTAGGCGTGAGCAGGAAGGATACAAATGAACAAGCAAGGAGAGGAGAGGACAAAAGATGGCACCAGAGGTTGCGTTGACAATCACGCGAGAGAAAATGAAGCAATCATGGAGATGGACGTGGGAAGTGAAGAGGACGGGAGAGGCATTTGAGGCGATGATGCGCTGGCCCGCTGGGTCAGGCCTCAGCAGAGGGCTCGGGGATCCAGGTATCAGGCCTCCTGGGCGAGTCAGGCGGCTCAGGCAGGCTTCGATGCTAGCGCCATCCGCCCGGCCGCCCAGCCACCCACTGAGATCAGTGCTGGTGCCTGGCCCGGTGCCTGGCCTCGAGTGCTGGCTGTCTGTTGCGTCCAACGCTGGTAGCCCGGTGTGCCACTGCCGCATCCGGCTGGGACTGTGTACCGCCTGGCCGAGTGGGAGCCATTCGCAGGGCAGAGTCGCAGCACAGGCTTTCATCCTTTCTGGTCTTTGTATGGTGGGACACGTGCAAGCGCTCCACACAAAGACTTTGGTTGAGAAGTTGAAAAGTTGGGATTTCTTAAACATTCAACGAAGCATAAGACATTCGCCCTACATATCCATGCACAGCCCGTGCAGATACAGCATCATCCCAGCTAGGCCTCCATGACGTGCAGACGGCCTCCAAAGAGCGTCTACATTCAAGACGTGGCGTGGCGTCCACGAAAAGCAGGTCGACGAGCCGGACATGTGGTTTCATCAGAACCTTGATGATGCATGTCATGACGCACGTATGCTCAAGGCCTAGTTTGGAGTCTGGAGTCTAAGTCGGGAGTCTGCGTCTTGTCATTTTGGCTGGACCGCCTTTGGACTCGTCAAGCCACTACACTTCCATTTACTAGACAGCTTGTTTGGTCTGCATCTCGAGCTTGAATTCGGGTTGGGTTCACATTTCAACTTTGGATACAGATAAGGTAGGTACCTAGGTGTAGGTGGGCACGTGCCTGTAGGGTGTACACCTGCATGCGTACCTAGGTACTTAAAGTACCAGGTCTATACTTAGTACTAGGTGCAGGTACCTCGGCCCGCTCCAATCGTAATTGCAGTGCCGGGTGCGCCACGCGGCTCCCGTTCCAGCCCACGTCGAGCTCAAGCTGGCACTTTTTGGTCCCTCATCCGCGCATGCATGTCTGCAATCGCTTCAAATACCAAACCCTCTTTACCAGAATCGAGGACCAAATCCCATGGCCCTGTGCGACAATCGGCCGAAATGGAGAGCGCCCAAGCTCCGCTCATAGCGGATCACCAACGAGGGGGCGAAGACTTGGACGATACTGCGACTGGGACTGCTTACCATGGCCGGCTTGCCAAAAGTGCTGTGGAAAAGCCGGGAATACTTGTGATAGCCCTCACAGTCGCAGCTGGGATAAGCGGCCTCCTATTCGGATGTAAGTTTTATTTTGTCTTAGCCATGAATGCGGATGGTGTGTTGGCCAACTACAACGGGGGTTAAAACTTGGCATAGATGACACAGGAGTTATTTCGGCGACCTTGATATCGATCGGCACGTCACTTTCAGATCGAGAGCTGACTTCTATGGACAAGTCTATCATCACATCGTCGACGTCGCTCTTTGCGCTTCTTGTGTCGCCCTTCTCGTCCGTACTGGCCGACCGCCTCGGACGAAAGAGAGTCATTCTATACGCCGACATATTGTTTATGGTTGGAGCCATCATGCAAGCGGCATGCTCTTCGGTCCCCCTGATGGTTGCCGGCCGTTGTGTTATTGGCGCGGCTGTTGGCGCAGCTAGTTTTGTTGTGCCGCTGTATATTGCAGAGCTCGCCCCGGCGTCATATCGGGGCAGGTTGGTTACGGCCAACGTCATGTTCATCTCGCTAGGCCAAGTGGTTTCGTATGTAATCGGTTGGGCGTTTTCGACATATGGCTCTCAAGACACTGGTTGGCGCTGGATGGTGGGAATAGGCGCCATACCCGCTGCTTTGCAAGCAGCCGTCATTTTCCTCATGCCAGAAACTCCTCGCTGGCTTGTCAAGGCGGGAAGATCTGGCCAGGCGAGAGCCATCATCCAGCGAGTCAACGGGGGTGTGACGGGAACCGAAGATGCCACAGCCATTACACGGGAAATTGAGATCGAGGTTCGACAAGAGGAGGCAACCCGACGTTGGCGGAACCAGCAGCCGTCCAAATGGGAATGGCTCGGAGAATGGAGGGATCTTGTCAGTGAAGGCAAGAATCGAAGAGCGCTGGCGATTGCTTGCCTGCTGCAGGGCTTACAGCAACTATGCGGGTTTGTATGTATACAGACGAGACACGCACGGGACATTGTGGTGCAATTTGGAGAGATGAGGCTGACGTGACGATGCAGAACTCGTTGATGTACTTTTCGGCCACCATTTTCATGGTCATTGGATTCGATAATCCCACCCTGACATCACTCACAGTGGCAATCACCAATTTTTTATTCACACTGGTCGCTTTGGCACTGGTGGACCGAATCGGCAGACGCCGTGTCCTGCTATACTCTATACCCTTTATGATGGTCGGTCTGCTCCTGACGGCGTTTGGGTTCTCATCTCTTTCTGTACGGGACACGCAGCCAGACACTCCGCTTCAACCTGGAGCCAAAGGAGCAGCATATGTCATTTTGATCAGCATCATGATGTACGTGGCGTCATATGCCGTCGGGCTAGGGAACGTGCCCTGGATGCAGAGCGAGCTGTTTCCATTGTCGGTCAGGTCTCTGGGAAGCGGTATCGCAACGGGCACGAACTGGAGCGCCAACTTTGTCATTGGACTGACGTTCCTGCCGTTGATGGATGTCTTGAGTCCAGTGTGGACATTTGTATTGTATGCATTCATCTGCAGCGTTGGATATGGACTGGTCTGGAGGATTTATCCAGAGACGGCTGGACTGAGCCTGGAGGAAGCGACTGCGTTGTTGGAGCGCGGTTGGGGTGTTTGAGAGTCCCAGTCTCTCTTTTTTTTGTGTGTGTGTGTGTGTCATGTTCAACGGCATCACTAGCATTTAATAGAATCTCTTGGTTGAGCGTCAAGAGTCACTGCGGAGATGGGAGATGTGCCGCTGAATGGTTCCCCAAGCATTGACATCAGGGAGTCGGGAACAGCGTCGGGCTTAAGCGGGGTCCTCACGTCGGCCGAGGCACCGGCACAGTGGTGGCATTGACCACTAGACTGTCATTGCCACAGTCAGTCCACTGACCGACCGACCACACCACACCCACAATGCTTGCGATGCACCCGGGCCGGACTTTAAGCAACACTGCATGCGCCGGCCACGCCTGACCCCTACCCAGCTCAACTGCTGGTCTGCTGGTCCGCCGGGCCGGCAAAAAGCGCCTCGAGTGCCCGCGCTCCTACTCGTGCCACGCCCCACTTTTCTAGTCCTCGCCCGGGCTCGCACTAGCAAAGCTGGTGCTAACTAGCAATTCGGCCACATCATCAGACCGGCCACTTTAACCCTTTTTTTTACACTTAAGCCGTAAAAATATCACTAATAACCCTAAATTCTGATAAAGCAGAGGTTAAATTATACATAAAAAAAGCCCTTAAATTTATAGAAAAAAACCTAGATATAAAAGTCTAAGTAGTAGCATAGGAATTTAATGTACTATATAGCTACCTTTAATAATAAATATAAGGCATTAAAAGTAAGCCTAGCTAGCTAGTAGCTAATATAAAGCTTTTAAGGCTAGAAGAGGTAGCTCTTTACTGCTATATTAACTATCTTAAAGATATAAATCTTACTATAAAGCCTAAGTTTATTATAGAAGCTATAAATAATATTATTAAGGCTTAGTTCCCTACTAGTAAAGACCCTAATAATATAGTTATTATTAAAAAGCACTAAACTATACGCTTTATTTAATAGTATAGCTATTATAAATACCCTTAAAAGTAGCTTAATGCTATATATAAGGCCTTTAAGGATATATAGGTTATTAGAAAATACTTTAACTATTTAAAGGCTATTCTTAATAAAGAGGGAATTTACCCTAAGAATATATAGAATATAAATAAAACTAGCTTTTAAATTAGAATTAAAAAAAACTAATTAGTTATAACTAAAAAGAAAGGTATAAAGCTCTTTATAATGCCTTAGAATTAGGAATCTATTACTACTATTAAGGCTATTTTAGCTAGTAGAAAATATATACTAGTATTTCTTATTCTAAGTAGTTAGAAGTATATAGAATAGTAGTATTATATAAAAAAGCTTTATTTAAAAACTAAAATAGTATTATTCCTTACTAGCTATACTAATAATAAAATTATATTCTTATAGCTAAAGCATTTTTATAAGCTTATAACCTTTATAAGTATAAAATACTTACTAATTCTTAATAGCTATAGCTTATATTATATACTTAAATTTATTAAATTTTATAAGGCTTATAATATAATTCCCTTTAGAATGCTACTAAACCTTATATATATTCTTTAACCTTTTAATATTATAGTTTTTTAGCCTTTAAAGTATTATTATACTAAGGCACTAAATATACTAATCTATAATAGTATAGTTAATATTACTAAGCTTAAATTCCTTAGTATTATTAAGGGTATATAAAAGTAAGCATTTAAAACCTCTATAATTATCTTTACCTTTAAAAAGACTAGAATCTAGCCCTTTAACCTATAATTTATTATTAAAAAGCTTATAAAAAGAGCCTTAATTTAAACGCCTTTACTGCCCTTTAAAAGGCACCTATTTTCTAACTTTAAGATCCCTATAACTTTATAGTAAATATATAAAGTTACTAATAGGCTAGAAAATATACTTTATAAAAATTTTAGCTTTAATAGCTTAAATAATAAATTTTACTATAATTTAAGGCATTTTATCTATAGTAGCTTAACTATAGCTATAAAGCTTATTTAGATAAAAAGAGACCTTAGCTATATATAATAAGCCTAATTAGCATTATAATAGTATAGAGATATAAAGAATTAACTACTTAAAATAGGTAGTATACTTTTTATATATAACACTTAAAAAATAGTATAATAGCGCATAGAAAATAAGGTAAAAAGGGTAAAATAAGTTATAAAGGCTATAAAGAAAAAGGTATAAAGATATATAAAGTTAGTCTTTTTTAAAGCTATAAAAAAGGCATACCTTTAGCATTATTAATTACGCTTAAAATGCTTAGAAATTTATAATAAAAGAGGCATGCGTTATATACATAAAGGCTAATTAATATATTATATTCTTATTAGTGGCCGGTCTAATAATGTGGCTGAATTGCTAGTTAGCACTAGCTTTGCTAGTGCGAGCCCGGGCGAGGACTAGAAAAGTGGGGCGTGGCACGAGTACTGGCCGGCCGCGTGCACTTGGACGGATGATGGATCCAGATGTCCATCCCTTTAACAGTCATAAGGCGCCAACCAGGTCACTTTGGGTTAGATTAACTAATCACGTAAAGGGTTAGAGTAAGATACTTTTATCCCCAGCGTAAGATAGCTATAATAGAAGTCACTATATATCTCCTAGCTACTAATATCTACATTAAGCCCACGGCTTTATTGTGAGGTTATTAGGTATTTAGAATGTACTGTGACCCGGTGGGTCCGTGACCTATTTGGCGCCTTATGACTGTTAAAGGGATAAACGTCTGGTCCATGTCTGGTCTGGTCCAACAACGCACAACGCTAGCAGGGCCAAGACAAGATGCCGCCCGGGCGTCCCATCCACCCGCCACCCGCCAGCGGATCCGACCAGGCCCAGCCGCGGAATTTTAATTTTTTTTTTGGTTCTCCCCTTTTTTTTATTCCCTGCGAAAACCCTGCGGGTCGCAACATTTGGGCCTCGGGATTTTGCATCACCCAAGTACAAGTAGGTCTGTTGGCACTTGGCAAGAGGCTAGCTAGCAGTGGGGCCTAGTTGCGTCACGACCTAATTCTCTACTCGATTACAAATACACGGTTTAAGAAAACATTTGCACCGAGAAGGAACGACTGAAACAAAAAAAAGGTATTTTCAGTGGTAAGCAGAAACATGTCGCCTCATCTAATGCAAGGATTATGGCTTTATTTCCTTTCTTTCTTTTGCTTAAATATAGAGTCGCATTACGAATCTCTGTATCCCCTGCGTCATGTCTCCTCATCCCATCCCCTAGCCCCGTTCCGGACGTGTGTCCCACACTCGCCCGACTCCCCGATTGTTGATGTGCTGTCCGCAAGGGGCTAGGGTTGTTTTCGTGACTGTGGTGGTGTCTCAAGAATGAGAATCGAAAAAATGGAGGACACAAACCTTGACGGACCTTGGGGGTTTCGCAACGGTTTTCTAAAGCGTAGTTGCTCGCCGTGTCGCACCGATGATGGCGTTGAAAAAAAAAAAAAGAGAGAGCG
>SRPT01000929.1:0-11784 GCA_018360205.1 Claviceps digitariae
GACAAGGTCCCAACTGGGCAAGCAAAAGACATGGCAACTAAGCTGCTGAATGGCCGTCTCTGGGCCACACACAACACCAACAAAAATATTCTCGCCTCTCTCCTCTCGCCACATGCGACACTTTCGGCTTCCCAAATGTTCCCTTACTTGATACATACATTGTTTGCGCCAATAATCTCCCCCCCCCCCCGGGCCCTAATCCCAATCCACGAATGATTCAATCCGTTCCCCCTTGTCTGCTCATGTCGGCCATTTTGCATTTTGGAGTAGTTCTCACGAGTCAACGTGTCAGGTGAATCTTGTTCCTGGCGCTGTCCCCAGTCGCCATGACGGGAGGCGGATCAGGTCACGCTTCATGCTAAAAAAAGACCATGACGGAAAGCGAAATAAGCCAGAGAACTGTGTGTGTGTGTGTGTAAGTATGAACAGTGGATTCAGGTAATTCTAAACATTTACATTTCGTCATATATTTTATGTTTTGGCGGAAAGACTTGGTAGGTACCTACGACTCATATATGTACATACCTTCTTACCTACATACATATGTACCTACATACTACGTCGTACGATGTGTTTGCCACTTCTAGACGCATCATTCACCAAAATCTGGTGGACATATCCAACTACCTACCCACCCACCGTGTGTGTGCAATTCCCCTTCTGGCATTCGCATTGTGAGGCCCGACAAAATGAGAGCCCCCAAGTACTGCTTCGAAACCTTGCATACAAAATCTCTGCACCCATCTCTTCAACACCGCGTCTCGGGCGTCAGTCAATCAAATCCCGTGTCCTGTGTCCTGTCCTGTGTCCCGTGTTTGCCCGCACAAGGTGATTGCCCAGGTGGCTGAGACAAGTCTTTTCTCCTCCCTTCTTCAACGCCAAACTAGTGATGCCTCCCGTTCTTCGCCGTCCCCGACCCCGACCCCCGTCCCCCTTTTCTCCATTGACAGGAATGACGATGCGACAAGACCGCGTTAAATGTTTGGAACCCTCGCGACATGGGGTGGTTTCGTCATGGCGATTCAGACGTCTTGCTTCACGCCAAAACACATGCTGCTATCGCGTAGACGTGGTGGTGTGACGGCTGCACTGGAATGACGGGTTTGAACCGTCTTGACCGCATTTTGTCATCCTATGGTGCGGTGTGGTTTGTTGTTGGGAGCAGAGAGGGCAGTGGGTTCTCTGTTGTACCGCATCTACTATTTTTTATTATCTATCATTCATTATTTATTTATTATCATTTATGTGTGTGCCATCTTTGCGAATACCTAAACATGCAGCGACAAACATGTTCAACACGCAGCAAGCAACCAGACCCAGAAACGGAAGGACCCGCCCGCCAGTTTTTACGCGCGTCTTCATCATCGTAGTAAGGAGGGAGGAAAAGAGAGGTAGCTTTCCCATAGAAGATGCATGGAAAAGGTACCTCTTCGGCGTGAGGTCCAGTTGCTGCATGCATGTATGTTTAAGAACTCCATACTTGACATGACTTGTCGGAGGAGATTGTCATGCTTTGGAGTCAATATTTCTCTGCATGTCTTGGGTGGGCTTTCTTTTTCCCTTTTTGCTTTTTGCTTTCCACCTTTCCCTTTTTCTTCTTCATCTTCTTCTTTTCGCACAAGATGGGTTCTTGCGTGGACAAGGGGCCGTGCGTGCGTGTGAAAGCGAACAGGGGGTGTGGTTGCATATCATGTTGGTAGAGGATGCAGGAATGAAACATCAATGCTGCATGATGCATCTCGATGAGCAGCATGATTATGGCAGGCAGAGCAGACAAGACAGACAAGTCTTTTCAATTTGGAGAGCTTGGAGCCCGGAGCACGGGAAGATCGTTATCTGGAGTATCTGAAAAAGGTCTGGTGTTATGCGCCAAGGCTGGGTTGACTCAGGGTGCAGCTTGTTGCGCGGAGTACCTAAACACGCAGCAACGGATTCTTGAACACGCAGCAGCAACTAGGCCCGAAACGGAAGAGATACCTTGCTACTTATTCTTAAAGGTATCTATACTATATAAAATCCCTTATAATTATAAATTATTATTATTTATAAAGGTATATAAATAATTTAAATATAATTACTAATAAAAAAATTTAATATAGTGGCTAACTTATTTACTAATATATAGAAAATAAAGGATGTATTTCTATATAGAAAAATAGGTAGTAAGGTACCTAGCTGCTGCTGCGTGTTCAAGAATCCGTTGCTACGTGTTTAGGTACTCAGGTTTGACGGACAGAAAACAGAAAACAGAAAGGCGGAAAGACGAAAAGAAGAAGACTTGAGACTTGGGAAGAGAAAAGAACAAGATCGGAACAAGAATGGGCGAGCTGTAGGGTAGCGTGGCGGAAATGGGGGGCTGCTTCTTGACTCCCACTTCCCAATTGCCGAGGGGCTCAGGGTCTTCAACGGCCCAGAAACGGCGGCGAGGTTAACATCAAGAAGGAGCAAAAAGAGGGGGTTTAAATGGCCACTACAGGTTGAAACGGCCACCAGTGACGGTCCATGTGTCAGTTTCTCACGATGCACAGCGTCCCTTCTGAGGGCGGTGCAGTCCAGTCGCCCTGATGGATGCGCAATTAGAAAACAAGCCTGCGCACTATGAATGGCTCTCTCGCCCTGCCGGAAAGCGTCCACCGTCCAAACCTAACCTGACGGAACAGACGACACCGTTCGGCCCCCCTTCGAAAACGAGTCGCGCACTGCACCAGACTCAATCCGCAGTCTCAAAAAAAAGTCAATGCGACAAAACCATCTCAACTCTCAATGTCGAAGAAAAAAAAAAGAATGCCAAAAAAAAAAAAGCACTGCCTGACGAATGGCGTCCTTTCGGGCGGTCCGCGGAGCTTCCCAGAGGATCCGAGCACCTGACGGACGTGCTACTCCAATAAGCGCACGATTCCCAGTACATCCTCATTCGTGTCATGTCCCATACATAATAAGAACCAGACATATATGCAGCGCAGACAGCTGCCGCTGGTCCACCAAATACGACCTTGTTTTTTCCTTTTTTTTGCCTTTTTCCTATGCCGCCGTTCTCGGCATAGGACACCTGAGCCCTTCTGTTCCGCTTCTGTTCCAGTTGTGGACGAGTTGCACAACATCACCACCACCACCACCAACAGCTAGACACCCGTTCGCAAACACCACCGCCGTCCAGCCATGACGCGCCGACCGCAGCATCTTACCCTGACGGTGCTTCTCACCGTCACCGTCCTCCTCAGCATAACCTACTTCTTTCCCGGGCGCTCGTCGTCAGTCCGACGCGACACCGTGCCGTTGCAGGCCGATCGGATTGCGGCGGCACCCTTGATGAGCCAAAAGTCAACGGCTGCGCCACCATCGGAGCCCGAATCGAATTTCAAGATTGATTTGGATGCGATTCCGGATTTATCAGAGGGGGATTCCATAGCACCCAAATTGGAGAATGCGACACTCAAGTATGTTTTTTTTGTTCTTCTTTTCTTTTTATATTCCGACGGTACCCTGTCCCTGAACCGCCCCAAACAATAAAGAAATAAAAAATAAAAATGTACAAAAAAGAAGACCAGTCCCGTTTGCCCATTGCTTTGCCTTTTGCCTTTGCCATGAGCTTTGTTGAGGAAAAAAAAAATAAACAGTAATAAAATAATAATTAATTTTAATTAATAATAATAAATAACTAAAACCCTCTTCTCTATCAGAGCCGAACTCGGTCGAGCGACGTGGAAATTCCTGCACACCATGGTGTCCCGATTCCCCGACAAGCCATCCCAGAGCGAACGCAAGACACTCGAGACCTTCTTCCACCTCTTCGGGCGGCTTTACCCTTGCGGTGACTGTGCTCGCCACTTCCGCAAGATGCTGTCCAAGTACCCTCCCCAGACGAGCAGTCGCAACGCCGCTGCTGGATGGCTGTGCTCCATCCACAACGTGGTGAACAAACGGCTGGACAAGCCGCAGTTTGACTGCACCAAGATTGGGGACTTTTACGACTGCGGGTGCGGCGATGACAAGAAGAAGGAGGGCAAGGACAAGGATGACGGCCATGAGAAAGACCACGATGAGGACGAGGGCAGAGAGGAAGTGAAGAGAGGCATTCGTGAAGAGAACCCGGTTGCTGGACGGGGCCTGGGACAGATGGATAAAAGCAGACTGAACAAGGTAGTCGCTGCGGATTTGTCATAGCGTTTTCTTTTCCTTTTTCATTTTTTTTTTCATGTTTTATGTTTCATGTTTTACGTGGCACTTTACATAGACTGCACTTTTTAGCATGGCATCGTTTTACCCTATATTCCCTAGAAGGAGTTTATCTCGTTTTCATCTTTAATGCATACGGCGCATGCCGCTGGCTGTTCTGCTGCCTATCCCGTCTTAGACGCACGTCATGTCTGTATACATGCATCAAATTCCGTCTCATGAGTGATGAGCAGTGGCGGTGAGGCAAACAAGGCTTCATGAAGCGTCGGAAAAATAAAAATACCTCAAACGAACGAGATGGCTTTGTCACCCAGCCCATGACATCAATCACCGGCTTTGGCGCGTAGATTATATCGCGCTGTACGGATGTCACGTGCATTGTCAGGTGCATCATACCGAACCAGCATGGAGTGGGTTGGCCTGCGCGTACCGGAGCTGCCTGAGCTCTCTACGTTACCGTTCAGAGCTGCTCCAGTCGCTCCAGCCTGCTGAGCCGACCTCCATTACCACCGCCGTCACGACATCAACCATTCTCCACGAATTAGTCCGCGGAACAGGGATTTGACGGCTACGCAATACAGACGAAAATAAACCATAATCCCGTCCATTTCAGTCGACTGCCACAATGGAGTTTGGCCACAAGGGAGTCTTGAATGAAGGTGAGCGTTGCAACCCGCAGGCAGTCCGTCATCTGATGCCCACATTCGGTCCATTGGAAACTAAGTTGAACTGGATAGATGGCATCCACGTCGACATGGACCACCTCAAGAAGGGAGAAGTAAAGTAAGCAAAGAGAATTGCAGCGCCGGATTTTCCAACACCATGATCACTTTAAACTGACGGCTACGTTCAGCTTGGGAACCTCCATGTAGGAACACACTATCCGTTGGGAAGACGAAAACAGGGCGAGCCACGATCTAATGATGCAATAGCATGGCGGTCACTTTCAAAGACGGTGTTATTCTCGGTATGTTGAATCGCCAGGCAGACTTTGCATTACCCATTCATTTAACTGTCTATCTCCTTTGTTATGCTTCGTTATTGTCCTTGAAACGCAAAGACAAACCTGTCCACCGGATTCGATCTGACGCGAGACCATACAGGCGCCGATTCTCGAACTACGACGGGAGCTTATATCGCGAACCGAGTCACCGACAAGCTGACGAGAGTACATGACACCATCTGGTGTTGCCGATCGGGCTCGGCGGCGGACACGCAGGCTGTTGCGGACATCGTCCAGTACCAGCTTGGCTTATTCGCCATGCACAGCGGGAAGCCCCCCCTGACACAGACAGCCGCGTCCATCTTCCAAGGGCTTTGCTACGCCAACAAGGACAGATTATCGTACGTGTTTCGAAGCGCCCGCATGACACGTTTTCCTCTTAGTCGACCCTGGCGGCGGTGGGGGGAGGTTGTCACATCTGTGCTTTCATCTGCGTCCAAAGACAACCCTATAGCGTTCAAAAGTGAAAATAAAAATAAAAAATATAAACAAGAAACAAATGCTGACAGCTTTCTGTTCTTTCTAGAGCTGGATTGATTATTGCCGGGTGGGATGAGCGGTTTGGCGGCCAGGTTTATTCGATTCCTCTAGGTGGCTCGTTGCACAAGCAGGCCTATGCAATTGGCGGCTCTGGCTCGACATATATCTACGGGTACTGCGATGCCAACTGGAAAGAAGGCATGGAGAAGGCCGAGGCGGTCGAGTTCGTCAAGGGTGCTTTGAGAGAGGCCATCAAGTGGGATGGCAGTTCGGGAGGAGTTATCCGCATGGTGGTGCTGACAAAGGAGGGTGCTGACCGACATTTGTACCTACCGGACTCTGATTACAAGGTTCGACATGACTAGACAGACTGTGGACGCTGGTGTGGGAAAGGGTGCATGATGCGGCCATGAATTTCCCTCTTTGCAAATCACGAATGGGTGCCAGGACAAGTGAAACGACTCGGAAGATGGAAAGCGAACCAGGCGCAGCTGGAATTGGGTGGGGTGTCCTTTACGGCAGGCAGACAGAGTTGGCGTTTCCTGTATAATAGGTAGAGACCACGGAATACTTGAAATGACCTCCCATGTGAAGATGACGACCACCACCAGCCGCAACCAAGTAAAGATCTGTCACTCATGGAGCTCCTAGGAGCAGGGACCGGTCACTTGTCGGCTGGGAGTGGGAGGACGAGACCCAATACTGCATCGATGGATGTCATGTATGTATTTATGTTATATGTTATATGGATGTACGTATGTTTACGTGCCGCCACGCCCACCAGGGCCCAGCACCCATGCATCCAAATCGTGTTTTGCGATACGCCGCACGCGCAGGAGGTATGCCTTGCACAGGGAATGAGCGTGGGCGATGGGGGACGGGCGATGGGCGACGGGAATGTAGGCTAAAGGATATATTCAGCTCGCGAGCGGGCTACCGACTCCATCTCGTCAGGTCCATTAGCTCAGAGATGCTCAAACTCGCCTCGCCAGCCCGCACCGCCTTGGTGAGCCGGCCCACGTGTCCGATGCCTTGGCCCACGGGCTGAGGGGGCAGGAAGCGAGTACGACTGCCGTCACATTGTAGATCCGACTAGAGGTGCATTTAGAAGGGGGTGTGCCGTGATGACGCCTTTTTCATAATAATAAATAAATAAATAAATATATAAATATATAAACATATAAATTAATACAAATAAAATCTAAATATAAATAGAAATACAAATAAAAAATACAATGAAACAATACTGCCATCGTTTGTGAATTACTCCAACGCCAGAGGCCATTCGTGTTGTCATCTTTTAAATACATGTATGTATGTACATACTGTAGATGTACGCTGGTTATTAACCTCAACAGTCATACACAATTGAAGCTGTTTGGCCCATGACGCATCTCCATTGCCCCAGCTCCAAGCATTACTTCTCTCTGTCTTACTCTCTCCTTTATTTCATAACAAACAATTGATTTTTTTTTTTTTAAAAAAAAAAAAAAAAAAAAAAAAACCATAGATAAGGCCGATTGTCGCCATGCTGACTCTGGCAAGCACCACCACCACCGGGACGCCATCCCGCCCCCTTCCCTGGGGCCAAAAACCATCTCCATCTGTCCCGGCCGGTCTGAATCTGGTCCACGAATAACAAGCCCGCACATTGCCACATTTACTTGCGTCACTTCTCGATTCGTTGGCCCAACCAAGCCTCAGTTTTGTGCCATTCCGTGTGCGAGGATTGTTTTTTTTTTCTTTCCGCCCCCTTTTTTTTTTCATCTCTCGTACTTGACTTTCATTTTTTTCTGTTCAGATTTTTTTTTTTTTTTTTAGATTTTTGGCTTCGTTTGTTGGCGCGGGTACTCTTCACGGACACGGCCCCTTTACCTCCGCTGCCTACCTGCTCCTACCTGCTTTACTACCTAGTAGGTGGCTAACTAGACGGATGAGGAGAAAACGCTCGGACACAGACTCCATTTCAACGTGCCCGCGTCGGCGACTTTAATCCCAAAAAGTCTTTTTTTTTTTTTTCTTTTTTTTTTTTTAATTTCAGAGAGAGAGAGAGCGACTGCCTGGTCAATGGTATTTCCGTTTTGCACGATCGGTGAGCTGGAGCGTTTGTGGATGTAAGCTGAGTTTTTATCCTCTTTTTCCAAGTCTTTCCGGTTTTCTATTTTTTTTTTTTGCCTTTGCCTTTGCCCCTTTTGCTGCCATGCATGTTTGGTGCCGTCCGATACTCTGGGTTGGAGGCCCGGGTGTCGGGGTTCGTGAGTGATGGACTGTCGAGTGACTGTGCAGCACTCGCGACTTTTTCATGGCATATTTTCAGTATTTTTTTCGCTTCCCACTTCCTACTTCCCGGCCTGGGTCTGTCGAGTCCTTCCTTGCACCGTCAAAAGGTCCCTGGACTGCTGGACAGGCTGAGCGGCGCAAGATGACGTCGCTCGGCTATGCGCAATGGCTGCAAGTTGCAAGGTCATGTTCTGCTGCATCTTGGCCGCGGTTACATCATGGCTGTGATTGCGCCGGGGTTTTTGCACACAAGGTTGGATGCGGGAGGGAGTTGACCTTGAAGCGACAATTGATGGTTATGCCTTTTTTTTTTTTCCTTTTCTTTTCTTCTCTTCTCTTTTCTTTTTCTTTTTTTTTAAACCTTTGTCACGGCCCTCCTCCCTTTCAACTTTGAAGCAACATTTTGAACACTCGCAGTGTCCGACCAGACGCCGCCTGTTTGATGCAGCAGCGCATGTGGGCACCAATGGACACCAATTGACCACTGAGGATCCCAGAGTCCCAGAGTCCCAGAGTCCCAGAGTCCGCTGCTTATTACGGTAGGCACTCGCCTGGTTGCACCTGCCTTCAGTACGTGCCGTCGCCCTGTCGCCCTGTCGCCCTGTCGCCCTGTCGCCGCCGCCGTGTCGTGTCGTCGTGTCGGCTTCGGCATCATGACTTGTTATTTTCCCATTTCTTTTCTTGACCCTTCCCCCTTCCATCGTCTCCTCTTCTCCCGTCGGCTTTTCATCGTGGACCCCTGCCGATTCCTATTTTCTCTTTTTCCCGACGCACAGGGCCATCACCACGAGTCAACGAATTTCCTGCATCTCCTGCATTTCATTGCCTATTCCATTGCATCGACTCTTCTCTATTCCTCTAATTACTCCTTATCGTCGGCTGTCCGCATTCAAAGCTTCTTTGCGCGCTAATGCATTCTAACGTCTCTCGTGCCAGCGCACCTTTGCCGAACTCCTAAGCGTAATACATGATCCAGTCCATTTACTTTATCCAGCCTGGTCCATTCGGTCCATCAGTCCATCAGTCCATCAGTCCATCAGTCCATCAGTCCATCAATCCATCCAGTCCTGTCCCGCACGCGCGCCCCCCCTTCTGCCCTGTCCTGCCCATCTTGTCATCGAACCATTTGTTACGAAGCGATGGCCGCTATCATCGGCGACTTGGTACCTGACATATCCCGATTTCACGACATGATTGTCGGCTCTTCGTCACGGCAAAACCAACAGCATCATCATCAAGAGCAACAGCAACAGCAGCAGCAACAACAACAACAACAACGCAAGTCGCCTCCTCAACGACAGCCATCTTACTCCCGATCGCAGACCCAATATTCTCAGCACTCCCCGCATCCCCGCCCTTCGAGCAGGCGGCGTGCCTCGACGGCCTTGACATCACCATCCGACGATATCGAGGGTTCAAAAGGCGATAGCCGACGCTTATCTGGAGGCGTCGCCCCGCGCAATTTTCCTGCTTCAGACAAGACTCGCAAGATTGAAGCTGCCGCAGCCACGTCGACCACGAGCCGAGTGCCTTCGAAATTTCCCTCCCCGCCAACGTCGTCTTCTTCACCAACATCACCACCAGTGGCTGGTCGTGTAGCCGTGGCCGAGCATGCAAATGGTGCATCGATGGCGTCACAGACTGGAGCAGTTGTTTCTGTCACCCACCATGCTCTTCGCAATGACGCGAGATTAATGAATGATATTGGCCGACAGCAACAGCCGTCTCCTCCATCCAGTCATGGTCAAGATTTTCACATGCCCGACTCCTCTCAAGCGTCGTCGTCCTTTAGTGGTAGTCACGTCGAATCACTCTCCTCAACACAGCAGACGTCGCAAGACTCGCAGCAAAACGTCATTCATGTTCGAGATCTGGCACACATGCAAAGTCTGGCCGACGTCAAGATGTTAGGCGCGAACAACTCATCGTCCCTGGAATCCGGCATTCACACCAAGTACGAAATCAGCGGCATGCCCATTGCGGACGTGATCGAAATGGTGGCCGCTCTCCTCACCAAAATTACCACCACAAACGATTTGCAGCATGATGCTATGCAGCGCAATGTGGCCCACCAGCAGCAAGCGAATCAGCCCAGCGACTCTGCGTCTCCCATGAGTCCGCTGAGCCACTCCGTACTCGCATTCCATGGCAAAAACGTCCCCGCCATCACGATACTAAGCTACTTGTCCCGAATTCACAAGTATTGCCCGACGACGTATGAGGTGTTTCTTAGTTTGCTGGTATACTTTGACCGCATGACGGAGCGCGTCAACGACATGGTCGTAAGAGGTGAGCAGCTCAGCAGCCGACTTGCATCTCAAACGCAACCCACGTCACCCGGCGCGTCGTCGAATGACGCCGCCATGAGCGATAATGGTGCGCATGAGTGCGACGAGAGCGATACAGACCTGGCCGACGACAACGACGACGATGATGATGACGACAATGACGACAATGAAAAAAACAATGACGATGACGATGGCAATGACAGCGACAATAATAACAACGATGAGGACGAGGACGATGTCGACGATGACAACAACGAGGTCGACGACGAGATGGGCGACTCATCGACAGGGGCAGCGGAAAAAGATGATGATGCCCGTTTGGTGTCAGCTACGGATGGGCAAGCAGTGGCCTCGAATTCGGCGACATATTTTGTGGTGGATAGTTTCAACATTCATAGATTAATCATCTCCGGCGTGACTTGTGCGAGCAAGTTCTTTTCTGATGTGTTTTACACAAACTCCCGCTATGCCAAGGTTGGTTCTGCGACCCTTGACTCTATGTTTTTTTTTTTAACAAAAGTCATTTTACATGCTGTCTCACTTTGGACACATCACACACACTGGCATTCACGATCCATGCTAATGCCTTGAATAGGTGGGAGGTCTGCCACTCGCTGAGCTCAACCACTTGGAAATTCAGTTCCTGGTGCTGAATGATTTCCGTCTGTCTATTCCTGTAGAAGACCTGGAAGCATATGCAACCATGTTGGTCGAGTTCTATGCTCGAGAAGTCATGTTGCAGAAATCAGCTACCGATGCGTAAAACCTGGGAAACTGGGACGCAAATGGACGATAAAGAGATGGCAGGTTGTGGGAATGGATGGCAGTTTTCTTTCCTTTTTTTTTTCCGTACTCATTTTCCTGGACGTTCGCGAACCATCAATCTTGATGATTTTTGAAGCGAAAAAGCACAGTCAAATCTGGGCTTGCAAGGGTAGCTGAGCCGAGACGTGTACATGGTGGTTATTATGACATATTGGATGGAAGTATGAGTCGGTAATGTCCTGGTTGGACTGGACGGTTTCTTAGATGACAAACAGGGGAACCCAAGATGGTGGCATGATATGATGGCATAATTTTATGGGCATCACCAGTAGATTTACAAGCCTACTTTGATCAAGTCGGGCACAGCTCACAGCATTGGCGCGGGGACGGCGAGGGACTGGAAGCGGAAGCGAGCAGAAGTAGTACTCTGCGTGCTCACTCGGATCTTCATGACCAGGCAGGCGCACCAACATTGTACATACGGGGGCGTTGGACATGGCTTTTCTTCTTCTTTTTCTTTCTTTTTCTTTGTTTTGGACGCTGCCGTTGTCGGTGAGAATGATGCATGCGGGATACACATTTCTGACTTGACACGGGTAATACCGACGAGGATGCCGCAGCGCTCAACAGGCATGATACTCATAGAGACGTTTTTGATTGAAATAGACTTTTTTAAATGCCGTTATCTTTACGAAGGGGCCTGATAGCTTAAGGTAAGCGTGAATGATGAAATTGGGACATGCCATTAGGCTGCTATAAAAGACTGCATAATGCACATCTATAAAAATTCCA
>SRPT01000093.1:0-58612 GCA_018360205.1 Claviceps digitariae
AAGCACGTTTCCTTTCTTTCTTTTTTTTTTTTTTGCGTGGCAATTTTGGTGGCAACGGTGCACGCCGTGTTGCGATGCTGGTAAACGGTGTAAATGGCGAGTGCTAGCAAATGACGTGAATGCGTAAATGGACAAGGCATTCCTCGGGGCAGCACCAGTCCCATGAAAGTGTGTACAGTCTGACCAAGTACCAACATTACAGATTTGAATGAATCGAAACTACAGATGAAACATGACTGTAATGTACAATCCTGGTGGACACCTGCCACGAGGTTCGTGCTTTAGGTTGGAAGCATGAACCTTTATGTAGGTGGTTATATATGTATATATATACACACACACATATATATACACGCATTATATATATATTATATATATACGTGTGCGGCATATAATTGATTATTTTTTTTCTCGCACAAATAGGGAGGAAATTTATGCTGGCCTCCATATTAGATGCCCCTATGTTGATGTTGGATCTGGAACGATGTCCTTACTGCAGTGCAGGACCGAACCATCTCCCAGTTAGTCATGAGAGACGCTGCGCAGCAGGAGGTAAAAACGCATACATGGCAAAAAGAAGAAGAGGAAGCATGGACCATGTAAACGTAGCAGTATACATATACATTCACCAGACCATGCCCCCCAGATGGACTTAAAGGCATTCACTAGAGGACTTGATACAAAGACTGAGAAATCAAAGACCATGACATGTACGAGTCGCTCTGGTGGATTGGTCTGCTGTAAGTATTGATGGATAATAAGGAGGTCGCTATGCTAATGGTGACAAATATGGATGACTGAGACATGAAAATCGAAAGCCGAAAGCGAAAACCGAGCAGGACAGGACGTGGAATACAATGTTGCGCTGCTTTTGAGAGCCTATCTGACCCGAACAGAACCAAAAAGAAGATAAAAAAAAAAACAGAAAATGCAAAATGCAAAATGCTCGCATGAATAATTTGAATCGCTAAACCCAAAATGCGGTAAAAATGAAGAAGAAAAAAGACATAATATACATGCCAAAATGAAGACAAGTCTAGAACATAAAAAGGCATAACGAGGCATAAAGAGAAGAATAATGAGGAAAACGGGGACCAGGCTTTCTCTCAAAAACTAAAGAGTCCGCTTCGTCGCTTGCCAAGCGGGTAAATCACAATCGCACTCATGAACAATCCCACCGCAATGCCAATCGCGATCTGAACCATGCTGGCCGCGACGTTGAACACGACTGTGTTCATAGGATCTCCCTGGTCAAAATGCACCGTGCTCGTCCCGTTGATCACGGTGGACGAGTTGGTCAGTTGGTTTGCCGTGCTGAGTCCGCTCAAGAGGCCGCCCGTCGAGGCGAGACCACCGGGGACTTGCACGAAAATCGCTGGAATCAGCGTTGCTGCTGCGACACCGTGCCGAAGTCGGGAATACAGGTTGGCAAGGATGCCCACGGAGAGGGCGCCCAGCATGTTGGCAATCTGAGGGCTTGCCACAAACTTGACGCTGCTGAAGAAATTGATAATGTAGCCTGTCAAGGCGATGAAAACCATGACGGGCATCTGCTGCCATTTCGCTTGGTATATTACGGCAATGCATACGATAAAGGGGGGCACGAAGGCGAAGCCGTACAGGGACGGAATAGGGTTAGTGCAGGTCGTCGCCGACGTGGCGTGGTCGTCAAAGATGCCCCAGAGAGCGGAGCCGACGGTGATGCCGAAACCAAGAAGGAGGGAGTAGATGATGGCGTAGACGATGCGTATGGAACCCGGGACGATGGCACGCGATTGTAGTTCGAGCGCTGAGCATACTGTGGGGAAGGCACAAATGGTGGTCAGTATTTCATGGATCTCGTTTGAAGTGTGTAAAAAAAGAAGGAAAAAAAAAAAGAAAAGAAACATGCCGCGTAGGTTGACGTGACGTCTCGTAACTTACACACTGCATAGCCAGGAAGCAACATCACAATGCCGCTCTGCACCAATGCTGAAAAGCAAAACAAATCCCCGCCTTTGATGCTTCCGAATGCACGAGCCAGAAAGCTCACAACAATCGTGGCCGTCACCTCAAAAACATTACTGTACATGTTGGACCTGGGCGCCACAACCAGCTGCAGCAAGCCAACGAGACAACCGAAGCAAAACGCTATCGGCAAATCGATCAACCGGGCGGAAAAGGAAAAGGGCGCACACGTGGCACTGGTGAGGCCAAAGACGAGAACGCGGGCCCAAGAGGGAAATTTGTCTCTAGAGCTCATCAGGTCTTCCAGTAGGCGTATACCCTCATCTACGCCAATGACATCGTGCATGACCTCTTTGTATATGTGGTGCACATCTTTGAGTTTGCCCAGATCGATTCCCTGCGTGGTGCGAACGATGCGCACCTCGGTCGTGTGAGTGGATCGGTCGTCAAAGGAGATGAGCATACAGCCGGGGAGATATAAGAACTGGCCGTCAATCTCGAGCACGCGAGCTGTCATGGTGAGGTACTCCTCCAATCGATGAGTCGGCGCACCGAATAGCATGAGAGCGCGGCAGAGCTTGATGATGTATCCTTGTCGACTCAGAGTTTCAGCAATGTGAACCGTAATTCGTGCTTCTTCTTTATGCCAGTAGGCTCTCAGACGTCCGCTGCTGGTTCGTCTCTTGACAGCAGGTCTCTTCTTGCCCGGGCTTTTTGGCTCTCCAGGCTGCTTGTTCGGGTTGGCAAGCCGGGTAGAAGCCTCAACGAGGGTTGCCAGCGTCTCTTGCGAGCGATTCTGCTCGTACCATTTCTTGCGGCCGTGAGTCGGCGTGATACTGCCGGATCCGGGCCCGGGTGGTGTCATGGCACCAGCACTGGAGGAGCTCCAGTTACGAACGTGGTTGGATGATCCGACCAGGCCCGGATCGGTGGGCTTGTAGAGTTTCAAGAGCTGGGACAAAACACTTCCTCGATATTGTTGCGGTGGAGGGACGTTGTACACTCCATCATAGAATCCTCCATTCATGTCATTTCGGCTCACGTGCTCATCGCCGACCACGGCTTCCTCGTCGGTTAGGGAGCCGCTGGTCGTGTTTGCTCGGAATCGTTGGGTATGAACGCGAACAAGATTATAAGCCTCCTCCCTCACTGTGGCCTCTTCTTCTCCCTCATTTTCTGGCGTTTGGGTGACGCTTTCGCCGGCGCTCTCGGTTCCAGACGGCCCATGCCCCAAATTGCGCAAAGGAATATTGTTGGGATCGCTTGGAAAAACATCGCCGTCGCTGTTGGCCGTTGTGGTGAAGGATTCTATCGACGCCCGAGACCCAGATGGCGAGTCCCGAAGAACCCTCGCGGCAATCTGCTGCGCTCGCTCCTGAGCAGCTACAGCTGATATTGCCTTTTCCGTATCAGAATCCAGGTCGATGCCTAGGTCCTTGGTTGTGGTCACAGATCCAGACGAGTTGGCCCGCAAGATTGAGGGTCTCGCTTTCGGGGACAGGATAGTTTGCCGTTCCAGCACCTTTGAGGGAGGTTCCGATTTGATGGCGGGGGGTTTGGTAGTCACTGTATTGTTGTTGAATCTAACACGACCTTTTTCTTTCCTAGCCGCCGCAGCCGCCGCCGCAGATGTCGATGTAGGCGCAGGTGCAGATGTTTCGCTGGCACTCGAGCTCCAACTCGGAGATCCAACAGAAGAATTTCGCTCAACATTACTGGAGTCGTCTGCAGACTCATGCGTCGTGCGGTCATCTTGGTACCGGCGATGAGAATCATGTTGTGTAGCTGAACCTAGTCCGCCGTTCCCATCAGGTCCAGGGTCATCCTGTTCCGACTTTGACGGCGATGTCATCAGGGACAATTTGTTGCGAAAATAGCCGCTTAAGCAACTTTGCCTGAATAACGAGAAACAAAGTAGAGAGGCGCTAAGATGTGTGAAACGGCTCTTTGTCTTTTCTTTTCTTTCTTTTCTTTTCGGAAGTGGTTGGAAGAGAAGTACAAAAAAAAGCGAGAGAAGGGAGAAGACAGACAGACAGATGTGAAGGAGAGCGTTGAAGTAAGAGAGGGTGTATAAGAGACCAATTAAGCCTGATGCTCTAAAAAAAGAGTGTCAACGGATCGGTCAGAATTCCATAGCTGTCCTGTCTTGCCGTTACTCTATATTTCGTTGCCAAAAATTTCTGCTCACTTGTAGCCAAGCTGGTCTGCTTTCTGCCGGGCAGAAATGGCACTGAGGGATTAGCTAAAGCCGATCCTAGTCTGCCGAGCAACTGAGAGTTTGGCATGAGGGAACAGAAACTTGGGCCTACTGAAACAATCTGAGAACCGAATTATATGGATCCAAATCCATGTTGGCGAGCTCTTGGCTTGAGGCCCGCTCCCGGGTCTTGTTGCTATGCGTCACGAGAACCAATCTTGTACACATCTGGACAAGGGGGCTCGGCTTCTGGATTCTCAAGGAGAAATATCAGGTTACAGGCATGTGCGTAGGTGCATAGTGTACGCACCGTATGCACCGTATACACCGGGTCCCCGGGGCGCGGCGACTCTCCCAAAAGTCCAGAATTCCCATGCTCATCTCCAGATATGGAATAAAAACGGGACGGCTAATGAGCCAGGCCAGGCCCGTCATTTCAAAACTCCCGACCGCGGCAACGGTCCGCCACACAAACGAGAACGAGTCAGTCAATGGTTAGTGTATTTCTACTGCTGGGGCCCCCATGGACTTCTGATGCCCATTCATGATTGCATTTCTCGTAATCGTAAAATACCTTGGCTATATCGATGCGATGCTTTTCTAAGAATAAGGCGGCGCCAAACCACGTAAAAGATTTGCTTTGAACTTTTCAACTCCTTCGCATTAAAGGATCACGATACATCCGTCTCTGCCTCGATGGATGCTGCAGACGGACGTCCTGGGACAGAGGATGGAGCGAAAGAGCCGAAGACGACCTGCAGGAACATTGAGTTATAGAATTAATAATGCAGACAACAAACAACGGAAATAGACTTACCACAAGCGCGCGCGTTCGAAGTCTTCTGGAGACTAATGCAAAAAGAATTGACCCAAGGGTGGTTGGTTTGCACCTTTGGCATGGCTCGAGGTTGGCAAAAAAGCGAAGCACCTCTCGAGTCATCATCCCCTGGCACGGGCCCGCTTTTTCCCCTCGGTTTTTTTCTCTCTCCTTCTTTTTTGCCCTTCGTTCGCTTTTCTCCTCAGCCACAACGACAGCACCGTCTCGCAACATTGAATGGGTTTTGCTGCACCCCCCTGTCTGCCATCTGCCGTCTACCGCCTGCCGCCTGCCGGGCTTTCTTCATTGTTTTGCCCTTTTGAGCTGCTTGCTTCCATGTCTGCCCTTGGTCCCGACCTGGCGGCGGCCGGTTGTTGGCGGCCTTTGCAGAATACCAAGGCCGCCTGCATGCAGTGTGACTGACGACGGACAATCTGGAGATCGGCGACGGCTGCTCGCTGCCTGCACCAAGACTTGCTAATGGTCGATCAACCCTCGATGCAGAAACTGTTCGAGATCCGGCCAAGAATCTGTGGAATGTTTGCCGATGAGCTGTTCTGCAGTCTCGGCCGTCGCTGAATGAAGGTTGCTATGCTTCAAGCCTTTGAAGAACCGTTGCCCGCGACATCGAATGCTCTCATCCCATGTCTATTCCGTCAACTCTTCCCGGGACCGTGTGCCTTGGTCGTTACTGCCCAACACGTCACATCTCGCTTAAACAGAGTGCTTTCCATCGTCATTTTGCTTCGTCCTCCTGACTCGAATACCCCCATGTGCACTTTCCAGCTTGATTGTGGATAATGAGACTCAGTCTCCTTCTCGTCACTCCACGGACACCACCTTGTATGTACATACGTTTTAGCAACGCCCCGACGCTCACGAACAACGTCCTTTACGCCGTCAGAGCCACGAAAATTCGACTAATCTGACGCTCAACAAACCGAGGCTCAAGTTCAACTCCCGGACCAATACGCCCCTGCCCTGATCCCGGTCAGGAGAGCATTATACAAACAACACATCCGACCACGGCGAGGTGCTTCAGTCTGCCCAGCCCATAAAAGGCGCGGCCTTGTTTGCTTTCACTAATTTTTTTTAAAAAATATTGGAGGGTGTGTCGTGTCCGGCAATGCGGGAGAGGTGGCGATGCTTCAGGATCCGGCCACCTGGATGACGAGCTTATATCCATGATCCATGTGTTTGCGTGGATGGCAGGGGGGAGACCCCGGGCAACGGATATTCACGGCGCGCCAGCGGCGAGAATGAAAATCTGATTGACCAGCATGAGCTTGTGCGCACGTACATGATTCCTGGCATGACTGCATCATTCCCTAAGATCTGTAACCATGGCCACGTGAGACTCTTTAGACGTAGGGCTGCTCCAAGGCGCTAATTCTAAGACACGAGAGTCTTTGATGAGCAATGTATGTACATATGTACATATGTACATACGCATGTACTTATGTATGTATGTGTGCACCTTAGAGTTGATGGTTTGGCACACGAGTTGAGCGAGCGGATCGGGCGCTTATTTCGACGACATGGCAAGACACTCTATGTCTCCCTGATTCGTCTTTTGTCCTCACCTCTCGTGGTCAACTTTGTTCTTTGTTGATCAGTATGAACAGATTGGATTGGTGATTGGTTGGCCAGACGCGGCCCGCAGCCAATGCAGCATCTGTGCGACCCGCCGCTACGATCCGTCCAAAAAAACGTTATCGATAGATCAAGAATCACGTGACTAGCGTTATCGGCAGCTTTTTTTTTTTCCGCATGGCGATAAGCCTTGGTGGCAGACGAGTTGTGGAAATTTTGTACAGCCTCACCTCATGCTGCGGCGATAAGGTGTCGAGCATTCGACTTGTTGACACCCGACTTAGAGCCACAAGTTTATCTTTCGCCGGTACATTTCAAGGCGGCAGAGGCTTTCTCGGAATCGGTTACCTCGGTGAATTTAATTCTTGTTGTATATATTATTGTTCTCAGGCGCAGCTTGCTGCTGTCAGCCATCGCAGCCATCATGCCTCCCTCGGCTACGAATACGCTTTGGGATCATGAATACCACACACTTCGTCGCCAGAATCTTTTTCAGAATCCTCCAAAAGACCATACTGCATATCCCGCTCTTCAGCTTGCCGTCGACCCGCATATCGAATCTTTTAATGGAATTTTTCGAAGTGATGGAAAGTCAGGACTTCTCGCCCACGGCTTGATCGATATTGGAACCAAAACCTTTCTCGATGGCGACGAATCAAGCGATGCCGATAGCAAAAATCAATTACACATCCGTATCAAAGATGTTAGCTTGCAAAGACCACAAGTTCCGCCATCGAACAAGATGGCTCGAAATCAACAAATTTTCCCCGCGGAATGCAGAGAACGGCACGTTACATATAGAGGCAAGCTGTCTGCCACGTTTGAGTACAGAATTAATGGAGGCGATCCAGTCGAATTCATCCGAGAAATGGGCCAGGTTCCTGTCATGATCAAGGTAGGACGTCAAATTACTCACAGATTATGGAGATACACCTCAAAATAAAAACATGTGGAATTGACCATGGACACTTAGTCAAACCGATGTCATTTGGAGAACAATTCACCGCAGCAATTGGTTCAACGAAAGGAGGAATCAGAAGAGCTGGGAGGATACTTCGTGGTCAATGGAATCGAGAAAATTATCAGACTGCTACAGGTCAATAAGCGAAACTTTCCGATGGCTATCAACCGTCCCAGTTTCCAAAACCGTGGCGCTGGCTACACTCCGTATGGTATTATTGTTCGATCTGTCCGACCCGACGAAACCTCGCAAACAAACGTGCTGCATTATTTGAATGATGGTAATATCACATTCCGATTCTCATGGCGCAAAAACGAGTACTTGATTCCGGTCATTATGATCTTAAAAGCCTTGGTCGAAACCAATGACCGCGAAATTTTCGAAGGTTTGGTTGGACCCATGGGATCCAAAGCTACGGAAAACACTTTCTTGACAGATCGAATCGAGGTTCTATTACGAACATACAAGTCATATGGAGTATACACCAAGTCGGAAACCAGAGCCTACTTGGGCGAGAAATTCAGAGTGGTTCTGGGCGTTCCTGAAACCATGTCTAATTACGAAGTGGGCACCGAATTCTTGAGGAGAATCGTTCTTGTTCACTTGGGCAATGTTAACGTGACCGACGAACAAGACGAGGACAAATTCCGTATGCTCCTGTTTATGGCGCGAAAGCTGTACGCCTTGGCCGCTGGTGAATGCGCCGTTGACAATCCTGATGCTCTGCAGAACCAAGAAATCCTTCTTGGCGGATTCCTGTACGGTCAGATTTTGAAGGAACGGTTGGACGAGTTCCTCAGCGTCGGAGTACGTACTTCCATTCGAGACTTGCTGCGACGACGGCCTACAGTCTCATTCACGTCCGAGGACTTTAAAAAAGAGTTTCCTGCCAATATTTTCAAAAAAGCGAATGAGAATATTGGCAATGCGCTGGAGTACTTCTTGTCCACAGGAAACTTGCAAAGTCCTTCCGGCTTGGACTTGCAGCAAACGGCTGGATTTACTGTCGTAGCGGAAAAGCTCAACTTTCTTCGATTCATCAGCCACTTCCGCATGGTGCATCGTGGCGCCTTTTTTGCCCAGCTGAAGACGACGGCTGTCAGAAAACTTCTTCCTGAGTCATGGGGGTTCATGTGCCCTGTCCATACTCCTGATGGGTCGCCCTGTGGCCTTTTGAATCACTTGGCTCACAAGTGCAAGATCATGACGGACCACGTGGACGCATCCAATATTCCCCGGCTTGCAAGAGAACTTGGGGTAGTGGATACGTCGTCGGCGATCACGGACGAGAGTGTTGTGGTCATGTTGGACGGAAAAATCATCGGTTGGTGTACGCCCAAGGAGTCTCTCCGGATAGCAGACTGCCTGCGGTACTGGAAGGTCGAGGGCACCCACGGCGTACCACTGCAACTCGAAATTGGCTACGTGCCGCCCTCTCGTGGTGGTTCGTACCCAGGCGTCTACATATCATCGACACCAGCGCGAATGGTTCGCCCGGTCAAGTATCTACCGCTACAAAAGGAAGACTATGTCGGCCCCTACGAACAGCCGTACATGTCCATTGCCGTAGTGCCTCAGGAGATCGAGTCTGGACTGTCCACCCACGTCGAGTTTGCACCCACGAACATGCTGTCCATCCTCGCCAACATGACGCCGTTCTCCGACTTCAACCAATCGCCCCGTAATATGTACCAATGCCAGATGGGCAAACAAACCATGGGCACTTCAGGAGCTGCCATTCGCTATCGAACAGACAACAAGTCTTATAGGATTCAAACCGGTCAAACTCCCGTTGTTCGCGCTCCTCTGCACAACACCTATGGCTTTGACAACTTTCCCAATGGCATGAACGCCATCGTTGCTGTCATCTCTTATACCGGGTATGACATGGACGACGCCATGATCCTGAACAAGTCGGCTCACGAGCGAGGTTTTGGCCATGGCACCATTTACAAAACCAAGAAAATCTCACTCAAGGACGATTCTCGAACTCGTGCAGCCAAATCCGTTACCAAAGCCTTTGGCTTCGCTCCGCACAGCTACGTCAGCGCCGACTATCAGACCATGCTCGACGATGACGGTCTCCCACACGTCGGGCGCCTCGTCCAAGACGGCGATGTGATTTGCGCGTGGCATACCGTCACGCCAGACTACAACGGCAACCTCGTCAATCTCGACGGCGTCACACACTACGAGAAGTACAAAGACAGCGAGACAGGCTTTGTCGAGGAGGTCCGCCTCATTGGCGCCGAATCCGGTAACGAGCCCCTGCAAACCATTTCCGTCAAATTCCGCGTTCCACGAAGCCCCGTCATCGGTGACAAGTTCTCCTCTCGTCACGGACAAAAGGGCGTAGCGTCCCAGAAATGGCCTGCCATCGACTTGCCCTTTTCCGAATCCGGCATGCAGCCCGACATCATCATCAACCCGCACGCCTTCCCGTCGCGCATGACCATTGGCATGTTTGTCGAGTCCCTGGCTGGCAAAGCTGGCGCCCTACACGGTGTGGCTCAGGATTCCACTCCGTTCAAGTTTAACGAGGAAAATACTGCAGCCGATTACTTTGGCCACCAGCTCATGAAGGCGGGCTACAACTACCACGGCAACGAGCCCATGTACTCGGGGACCACGGGCGAGGAACTCGGCGCAGACATCTACATTGGAGTCGTCTACTACCAACGACTCCGTCACATGGTCAACGACAAATTCCAAGTGCGAACCACGGGACCCGTCGTGCCCACAACCGGCCAGCCCATCAAGGGCCGTAAACGCGGTGGTGGTATCCGTGTCGGAGAAATGGAACGAGATGCCCTCCTCGCCCACGGAACCGCCTTCCTCCTCCAAGACAGACTCCTCAACTGCTCCGACTACACCAAATCATGGATCTGTCGACGCTGCGGATCCTTCCTCTCGGTCCAACCGACCGTCACCCCGTTCGCGACCGGCAAGAAACGCGCCCCCAGCATGGTCCGGTGTCGCAACTGCGCCACCCGCATCGACGAGACCCAAGCTGTCGACCTCACCGAGATTCAGGGTGAGATATGGGAAGACGGTCAGGGTCACTGCTGGGTCGGCGGCGACCAGACCACCCAGGTCGTCGTGCCAGGCGCGCTCAAGTATCTCGACGTAGAACTAGCCGCCATGGGCGTCAAGCTCAAATACAGAGTGAACAAGGTCGATGAGCCGAGAAAGGGCCCCATGCGGCCCATGAGTGCCCCCAAGGCTATCAAGGCCTAAAGTATGGGGTACTGAAACATCAAAAAAGACATTTAATTCACGACACATCATGTGTGTGTGCGTGTTAATTGGTCTGGTACCAAAAATGAAAAAAATAAAACCATTATATAGAGAAACAAAAAAGGAGTGGGACACCCACGCAGCGCAAAGTCCTGAATCAGAGGGTGGACGTGGTGTTCCGGGCATTTTCGATAGATACCTTGTCCGATGGACAAGATTTGTTTTAGCTTGGGCATATCTTGATTTGATTTGATTGAGTTGGCGGTCGTGTGTGCAAGTATGTATGTATGTATGTATGTAAGGTCATTTATTGCGTGTCTTGGAAGCATACTATTTAGTCATGTGTGTCATTTGCACGGATGTCGTCGTAGTTGGGAGTTGAACGTAAGAGACAAAAAAGAGCGGTTTACATATGTATTTATTATCAGTTGTACACGTCTCAAACGAACAAATGTTGTAATTTGGGAAGCGAACATAACAAGAAAAGAGCGGTTTATATATATATTCATTATAAATTTTACACGACTCAAACGTACAAATGTTGTAATTTAGGAAGTGAACATACCAAGAAAAGAGCGGCTTATAAAAATATTCAATACCGAATAATACTGTATTCTTTGCACGTATCCTGGTAACATAATTTAGGAATTCAACGTAACAGGAAAAGAACGGTTAAAACTCATGTTTCATGATAGTGTTGTTCATTATAAGAGTCTTGTGGATGGTAATTTGGAAGTAGAAGAAAAGAGCACTTCATATACACCGTTATTGAAGCTCGTTACGTCGCGGTACTGGTTTGTTTGGGTTGCATTCACCGCGTAGACCCGGATTCATGTGCAATGGGAATTTTTACACGAAGATACAGCAAAATGTTTGGAATCACCTAAACCCGAGGTGAGTCACGAACAGTGTATGTATGTATAAGTATTTTACTCTGTATACACCCATTGCAGACATCTTTTATTCAACGGTCTACTTTGGTTTTTCTCTCTCTCATGTCTGCTACTTGTAGTTTCGTGTCTTTTTTTATCCTTCTTCTTTTCTTTCTTCTTTATTGATTCTTCTTTATTTATTTATTTTTTCATCACTTGCGTGCTTTGCTGCCAAATTTCTTCACTCTTCGTGCATCTCCTGCTGTCAGTTCCACTGCGCTGATTCTTCTTCTCTTGTTGGCGTTGACGCTGCTGCTTCTATGGGCATTGGCCGCCTTGATATCCCCGCAGTTGGGCCTTTTAAGGTCTTTGCCAAAAACGTCAGCTGCCCAGATGAGCACGCCGTTTGTCCAGCCAAATCCCTCGACGACTTCGTATTCGCCTCCGCCGCCAGCCTGGTTGGTAGAATTGTCGCTGTATTTTTCAAATATGATGCCCTTGTCCTTGTCGCCAAGACCATGGAGCTTGGGCGTGGCGGACGTAGAGCCTCCTGTGGCGTACCAGGTGCAAAAGGTAGAGTCCAGGTAGCGCTGGCCAAGAGTCAGAGCCATGGCTCGCACATGTTGATAGGAGGGATCGTCTTCGCCAAACGTGGGGGGCGTGTTGAGAAGACCAGCCATGAGGATATGCATCAGAGGAGGCCACACATTGGGCTGGTCCCACTGCTCTTGAGCCTTCACATTGGTGGCGGGGATGCCGCCCTGGCGATCCTGGAGATAGGTCGCGACGCGAGCATAGACGGTCTTGATGGCGTGCGGGTTGTTTTTTAGATATGCTGGCGCGGCGCCTTGCCAGAAAGGGTAAAATTGGCCAATGTGAAAGATGGTTTGTAGGCCTGAAGGGGCTGTCACCTTGTCGGACGCGGAGGCATCATCGTCGCGGATGGTGTAGATGTTCTGCGAAGAAGATGTCAAGTTGTAGTCAAAGTAGCTGAAGAGCGTCTCGTTCCACATGAGAGAGTGCATGGCTTCGCTACGCGCGTCCGCCTTGTTCTTCCATTCAAGGCTGGCGGTCGAATTGCCCGTTTGATTTAAGAAGTTCGCAATGACGACTTCATTGCCGTATAGAATCGAATTCAAGCACACGGGCACGATGCTCCTGGCGTCGTTGCTGCGAAGTGGAAAGTAGACATCCCGCGCAGAGTCTGAAGGATTGGCCAGCCAGCGGGTGCTGAAGTCCCAGCTATTTTCGGCATTGGTTGCGAAGTTGGAATACAGCTCCGCACGCTCGGAGTCGTTGAGTCTCTTGTTCTCAGGGTAGATAATACCCGACTTGGCATAGTATGACGCATTCGTGGCCATTTCATAGTCTTCTCGGTAAGACTCTGGCCGAGGCTCTGTGTTATCCACTGCATAGCGGTTGAGACGATATGTCTTGCCGCCAGACTCGATTTCAATGGTTCTGTTGGTCATCCAGAACTCGTGTTCTTTGACTAACAGCGGCAACGCACGCTCCAATATACTACTGTCGTTGGTGTGCTCTATATACAGCTTCACCATTTGCGATAGTAGGGGGGGTTGCGATCGATTGAGATAGTAGATCCTCGCTCCATTGGGTACAAAGCCAAACTTCTCCACAAAGTCGAGAAAATTCTCGATTGTGTTTTTGGCAATCTCTGTGAAGGAGCCCTTTGTTCGAAGGAGACCCTCGAGAATCCAGTACGAGTCCCAGTAGTAAGGCTCCCGGAACCGACCGCCCGCAACAACAAAGGTCCGTTTAACGGGAATGAAGCTATTGGGACACGCGGGGCAGTTGGAGCCGGACCCGCCGTAAGTACGAGTCAAATCAGGCCAGATGTCGATGACCTTGGCCACAAACTCCTTGACGACGGTATCATTGAGGTTTTGGAGAAATTGGGGATCAGTGGTGAGATTGCTCTTGGGTACTTCTTGCAATTCTTGGCCTGCATCTGCAAAGTAAATGGTCAAAAAGTCGTGCAGGGCTGTATTATTTCGGAGGGGTTTGTCGAGCTTGTCGAATGCTTCTTGTATGTCTTTGAGAGGTTTGATAGCCGGCCTTAGACGAGAAGATTAAGTTACATTTCATATGCGTTGCGATTGCGTTGCGATTGTATTGCGCTTACATGTCGACAAAGGTCTTGGAGTCAGAGAATGGCCGGGCCAGCTCAACCTCCTTGAGAATATCTCCATGACAGTAGATTGGCGAATCACAGGGAGCGATAATTGATGCATTGAAATACAAGGCATGGGCGACGGAAATGGCGGCAGCCAGGACAGTTACCGTGAGCCGCCGTACGTTTGCCATGTCGAGACTCGGAGTCGAAAGCAAAGCCCGGAGCTATGTTGGAGCTGTGTCAAAGCTGTGCTGGAGTCATGTACATATGTAGGAGTACCGATTGAGTCTAATATTACGTTGTATTGCCACGATGCGTTACGGATCGGCCCTGACTCGGGCTCGGAACCAAGGCAGGAGCCGTCAGAAAGAATAAGTTCGGCATTGCAAGCTCCTGGCTCCAGTTTCCAACCTGTTCAGAGAAGCGTGGCTGAAGCAGCCACCAACTTCTTTATGGGGTATTCTTCCCTCATTGCGGAGCAGATTGCGCACACCATGACGACATCTTGATGCCAGGCAATGACTCCAATATTGTTCAGCTCCTTCTTGGCAGGAGCAGAAGCTGCCCAACGCTTCACGAACCAGGCGGGGTGGTTGCGCGCAAGCATCGACGCTGTACCACGTTCGAGATGCTCTCATCTTCCACTGGCCCGAAGAAAGACAACGGGGTATGGCTGGTCTCGTGGCCGTGCGCGCAATGTGGCATTGCAAACAAGCATTCCTCCATTTATCATTCATGCATGTCAGCCTCACGCAAATTTTGAAGCGTCCGTCGTTAGGCGTCTTGCATTGGGGACTTTCTTTTCCTTGTTGTATTACATGATTTTCCAAGTACCGCACGCATTCAACACTTTATACAAGCTGGGGGGGCGACTTGACTGCATCGTCAACCTTCTCCACAAGGCAGGCAGTTCCATAGGCGGCCGTCTGTGCAAAGCCGCCCATGTCGCCGGCGTCAAACCGTAAACAGATTATCGCGTTGCCGCCTCGCCGCTTACACTCGTCGACGACACGGCTGATGGAGTCGTTGCGGCAATAGTAGAGCATCGAGGTGAACCAGCGCAATTCACCACCTGCGAAGCTCTTGAGAATCATGCCCAGACTGGCGGCGAAGTTGCGACTGCGCACGCTGATGCCGTAGACCGTGCCCAGGACTTGAACGATGCGATATCCGGGGAGGTCCATCATGGCTAGGTTTATGTCAGAGACGCCCTCAGCTCGCCAGCAAGTCACCAGGATCCGCAACTTACTGGTTGTAATGACGCCCTCGGTTTCTGTGAAGCAGTGAAGGTCGGATAATTGAGGAGGTACGTTGGCAATATCTTCGGCGCCCTTGTCCTTGGTTCCGACCATTGTGTCGTCGGTTGTTGGTGTTATTCTTGTTGTTGGTCTATCGATTCTGTTGAATGTATTACACTAGGGCTAATGATGGACTCCCAGTCTCTTGTCGCAACTGCAGTATGAGTTACAGTGCTGATGAATGATTACAGTGCTGGTGAATGAAGTTCTGCACAAATCATGGCTGTACATATTAGGTCATCATTGACTGTTTGCGGAAGGAATTCCTTCCCAGGATCAAGCGTGGACACCACCAGTAACCACCACCATCATCCGCCGTCTTGTCATGTTGCCATATTGTTTCGAGGTCGTGGATGAATAGTTGTAATCAACAATGCCCTTTGATACTGGTACTCCCAACGAAGGAGAAGCTCCAAATCGAAGGTATTTTTTCACTTGTCAAGCTCTTTTTTTTTTCGCTAGTGGGAAAGTCAAACATTCTGACTGAACGGCCGGTCCTCAAATAATCATCGTATCCTTTGAAACGATGCACGATTGAAGCTAAATTATGAGGCTGGGGCTTTTCTTGGGTCAGAAATGACAAGCTTCTTGCCGTCCGAACATTTCGGTAGTGACGAGGAGAATCAGGAATATGCCTGCGCCTTGGAGAGTCAGGGGACGACGCCATTGTCCTGCAATACTTCCAGGACATCCAGATCTCGACGGCGAAAATAGAAGAGAATTGATGGACCTCAAAGAGCGGAGCGTCCACCGAATGCCAGTCCAACCAAGTTGAGAGGTTCCGTGGCTATCTCGTATGCAGTCAGCATTTGGCCGCTCTTGGAAGCCACATGAGCCCCGAATTCCCTCTCACCGCCTTTCCAGAGAGTCTGCATAAAGTATCATGTCTGTTGACCATATTCGCATCCCAACCCAGTCTCCCAATAGTGTGCAGCAATGCTCTTGTGACAGCGCTCACTTGCTACGTGGACAACCAGACGTTTGGCCTAGGCAGAGGACACGTCAGGAGCCATGACTCGGGCAGGCCAAGCCGCCCGGCTGCCAATTCATCAGCTGCAGCCTCGTGTAGCAACCAGACGCGAGATGGTGGGCGGGGAAAGAACTTCTCAGTGTCGTTGTCCTGTCATCTCATCTCCTGCCCTCGTCGTGGTGGTGGTGGCGGCGGTCATTGCCGGGTCCTTGAAAGCCTATAAAATATGCTCACAGCGACAGCGAGAGTGGCTGGTTGTTTATTCATTGAAAGAAAAAGGAGACGAGAAAAAGAGAGAGAAAAGAAAGCATCGACACTGACGCCTGTCTCACTACCTAGGTACCTAGACAGACATCTTCAAGCAAAGATCTGGTTCGAACCTTCCCTGATAATGTGGGTGGAGCGTAATTGCCCAGCTGCGGCTTCACGGAAGGAGCCATCAGCCATCAAGACGCGCCTCCCGAACGAACCAGTTGACCACTAGGAATCTGGAGTCTGCAGTCCGCAGTCTGCAGTCTGGACAATAGCCGGAGTCAACTGTTCCAGTCTCCGTAATAACTTCATCACCATCCTTGCACCTTGCACCCTTGCACTTCTTGAAGCCTGCGGCCCGATGGCTGTTTGTCGTTGGCGCCCTTTCCCTCCATCTCCAAGCTCTCCAGATTCGTATCTAAGAGCAGGCTTAGGCTTGACACCAGATGAAGCAACATGGAACCGCCGAACGCACCGCCCCAGAATCACAGAGTCGATGTAAAATGATTTGTCCCCTCAATCTCGATGCGGTCCACGCCACGCCACGCCACAGACGCGCATACGGGGTACTCCGGGTCAAATCTACCAGACGTCCCCGACTCCCATCCATCGGGTAAGGCCGCATGTGCACATGCCTGCAGTGGTCGTCGAATTTGTGTCGGGTTGCGGACGTCAGGTACATACTACAGACTCAGAGCCGTAAACCTTCAAGTCCTACAAGTGTTCCACTTGGGTACTTAGGTTTACGGGTACGTGCTTCCTACCTGGTTTCTATCAAGAAGCCAACGCGTGCTGCGTGTCCAACAGACGAGGTGTCATCTCATGTTGCATACCACGCGGATGGGAGCGGGCTTGTCAGTGGCCGAGTGCCATGGGCCACGCCCGCTCGATTCTTACCGAACACATCGTGAGGTAGTGATGTAAGTGATGCAGAGCACGGTGCCGCTGCAGATTCTCAACCTGAGCCCTTCACGGTCCTGGACTCCTGTCCTTAGTACCCAAAGCAAGTTCAACACGAGGCTGCAGCGCTTGAGACGAAATAAAGTCTCCGTCCTGCCGGCTATGGGAGTCTTCTTTTCAGCTTTAGAGGCGACGATTCAAGCGGAGTGCCAAGCACTGACTTTGTTCAATGAAGAACATAAGCTCGCCTGAACTCATTCCCTCTTCTCTTATTGATGAGATGGGCTGCCAAACCAATACAAGAAAATGGCAATTCGAACCCAGTGACGATGAGGCCCGTGCCCTCACCGCTCATTCGGCCGCCGCTAGGTAAGTCAACGGCAACATGGAAGCAAGCCATCAACCAGATGATCAATGGCGATTCATCCTCTGATGCAAAACCTTGTTCAGCTTGCCTTCTTCTATTCTACACCAGGAACATATCAGAGGTAGGGTGAACAGCTTGGCGGCTGCATTCCCCAGTCGGGATGACGCTATGCATCAAAACGGATCGTATTGTAGCCCTCATCAGCTTGACATGCACGAATCACTTGACACCAGCCAGATGGGGTTTCCAGGACTTTTGCTAACTGCACCGCTCTCGCCACAAGTGTCAGTGCCAGTCGAGTTGAATAACTTTACTTTCGAAGCGATAGAGACAGATTCTCTATCGACCTTCAACTCTGACACTGCTGCATTTCGCAGCCCTGAACCAAGCAACCGGATTGGAGTCGGGCCTGACATAGAGACTTTGGTTTCACCTGTACCATTAACCGGCGTGGCTCCCATTTGCGGACTGACAAGCAGCGGCCACTGGAATTCTCAGTCACCTCATCCACAGAGGACATGTGCGCAACCTTTCTCATCTTGGGGACCATCAGTTCAGGAGAATGATACTCCACCACAGTTTGTGCAGTTGACACCCAGCGCAATGGTCTCTGCTACGCCAACTGGCACTCATAGTCTAGCCGCAAATATAATACCTGATTTCTATGGACTTTGTAATACATGGAGTTCCAGCCTCGATGGCGGCGATCATTCAAACGCTTTGTACAGACCGATGGGAGTTTTTCCACCTGTCGCATTCGAAGGAGGATATACCTGTCCTAGTGATATCTACCACTCACAGACAGACGCGAGATATAGTAATGCTACGTCGCAGCTTCTTCAACGAACCCAGAGCGTGATGAGTGAAAAAGACAAGGCACGGCCCCGACGTTGCCGAAGGACCTCGCGGTCCTCTGCAATCACATCCCCAGGACCATCTGTAATACCCCAAGCCCAAAGCTCGACCGCTGAATCAGGAGAAAATCCAATTCGAAGGTCTGGACGCCATGGTCCTCTATCTCGAGAAACGAATGCCAACGCGCAACAAAATAGAATGGGATATCTGACTTGCTATAATTGCAAAGCCAGGAAGGTGACGGTGAGTCAATTGAGCTGTGTATTACTGTACGTAAGCATGTAAGAGACACGAGCAACTAAAACCTGGTGCCGTTAGTGTTTACGACCATCTGGAGGGTTATTTGGAAACCTGCAGCCCTGCTCTAGGTGCGTCAGGGATGAAGAGCCATGCAGAAGACATTTTTTCTTCAAGAATATTCGTACATCTGAAATCTACCACAAAGGTATTATTGCTTTGGCATCTTTACCCGAGAAACTCGGCGAAGGCTAATTAGATATATAGGCCAGTATCTCATCAACTGCCTAGCTGTCCCCCAATGGTTCAAACCATTCATTCTCACGGATGTTGATCCGACGCCGAATTTGTGCTTGATGGAAGCTTATATGCGAGACTGCAATATTCGAATACAACGCGTGGATGACAGCGGAGAGTTTAGTTTGCGACTCTCAGCAATACACAAGCTATGGCAAAAGGATATTTTCAAGCAGAGTGCCACCTGCTCAATGCAGCAGTTCGTTACGGGCTTGTCAACTTACTACGACGTCAAATGCAGTGATTATCTCGACATGCGCCAGTGTGACTGGGACAAGCCCATGGAGGTCTTTCTACAGTTGGACGCCATGTCGAGTGGCGTCAACTGCTACCTGACTTGGAAGTCCGGGTGTTATCAGCTCGATGAACCGACGGGAGGAGTGCTCCAAGACTTCCAACAAAGGCTGTGTTTTATTTCCATGGCTACTTTTCAACATCTTCGCCACCGCTTAGAAATGCTGGCATGCTCTCACTTAGAAAGAGACCTGACAAGTAGGACAACGGCACAAGGCAACAATGCGATAAAGCCTGACATTGAGACGCTCAATTTATTAGGCAGATATCTGCTTACGCTCCGTCGCAGAATTTGTATCTGGAAAAAACAGCAAGACAATCTGCCTTTTGCAGCTGCTGGCCCTCACATGAATCAAGGCGTCCTGCGACAAGCCAGCGCGCAAATGGACTCGCTCTGCTACGATTTGTATAGCCATTTTTGCTTTCATTCGCAAAGCATGGACATCAGTCTGCGAAACAGGATCGAAATGGCCCGGGCTACGTCTCACCCTGATACTGGTCCACGAAGGGAATATTTACCGACTATCAAGGGTGAAGCAGGGTTCGCCGCGTGGATGCGCGACGGAGAAGCAATAACTGCGTCTGTAGGAAAGTTGTGATGATGTTCAGTTTTTCTGATTTCTTTTTATTTCTTTTTTTCTTTTCTCTTCTTCTTGTTTTTTTTTTGTTGTCTCAAAGCGCTGCAGATAGTAACTGAAGAGAAGGTCTTTTGGGGAACGTTGAATGTGTGAGACAACAGGATGGATGCACTGCGTGTCATGTACATATGTACGTACATACGTACTGAAATTTCACGGCGAGACACGATGTCATTATCTTTGAGAATCCCATGGTACATTTTCGCAGACACCAAGGGCCGAACCAAATCAGCGATTATTTAGTTCACGGAACCCAAAGCTGCTTGTACCACACACAGCCTTTTTTCTTTTTTCACTCATTCTTCATGTACATAGTATGAACAATCAATCATGATCTAGACTTTCCACAATGGGAGCGACCGTTCAAAAGCAAAAGCAAAGGCACAGTTGGACGAAACATTGGTTTGACAAATTCAGATTCCTTTTCCTCGACGGTACCCATACAAAAATGAAGTCCTCCACACCAGCAACAACGCTGCATGATATCAAGCATGGTGGTTTGTTTAGTTTAGGATATGATTTCCTTGCTTGATTTTGGTCGAGACAAACGACTATAATAGCAAACAACCGCACCTTATACCCCAAATTCTGTTTTTTTTTGTCCCTTTCAACCTAGGTCTCTTGCGACGCTACTTTCCTGTTCTTCATCTCCATGCGCCCATCCAGTTTAAGCGGGCGCACAGTTTTTTTTTTTTTTTTTTTTTTTTTTTTTTTTTTTTAGGATAAAAAAAAGGTAGTGCATGCATACATTGTGCCGCTCTCCAGCTTCAAATGCCTGAAGACCAAACTCGTTTTCCTGTGCTGCTCCAACTTCCCAGAACTGGCTCCACAACTCCTCGATGCTCCTTGTTGCCGTCATCGATCGACAAGATCGACAAGAGCTCTGTACGCGCGTTGTTAAAATTGCGCTCAAAATTTCCGCCTGCTTGATGCCTGCATACACAGATGATCCCCTCTCCGCTTCGGCAGCGATACCTTTGTTGACCCCGCTTTGCCTTGCCCCTGTTTTTGTATTTTTGTGACATTCTATGAAAAGTCGTATGTCGTTATTTTTTTTTTGTCCCGTCATCTCATCGAATGGATTAAACGGCCGGCTGCATCGTGTCGCGAATGGTCTTGGCAGTACCAGCAAGATCGGTAATCTTGGCCTTGGGGTTCTTGACATGGTAATCGGCAATGGCGGCCTTGATGGCGTCTTCGGCGAGCATGGAACAATGCACTGGATGAAGTTAGTGTCAACAGATTAGAAAATGGAGAAAAAAAAGCTAAGAAGCTGAAGAGTAGGAGCTAAGAGAAAAAGAGGTTGTACAAACATTTGACAGGCGGCAAACACAGCTCTTTTGAGATGTCGACGTTGCGAATCTTGGAAGCTTCGTCCACTATGAGTATTTATAGTCAGTATGCTGTAACAGGCTTCTTTTTGTCTGCTGCCGTGATATGAATTGCTTTGGTTGGCAAAAAAGTTGCGCGTGATGCGTCCAACGATGGAGCAGAAACACCCATAACGAAGCGTGGTGTTTTGTGAGAAAATGCCCCGCGCGGGGAAGTGAAAACTCACGTCTCATGCCTTTGACCAACTCTGTCAGATAGCTTGAGCTTGCAATGGCAGAACCGCATCCAAAGGTCTTGAATTTGGCGTCAGTAATGGTGCCGGTTGCCTCGTCGACGCGAATCTGCAGCTTCATGACATCACCGCAAGCTGGGGCGCCGACAAGACCTGTGCCGACAGCAGGATCTTTCTTGTCCATGGAACCAGGATTTCGAGGTCGGCTATAATGGTCGAGCAGTGCAATAATGTTAGCTTAATGCGTGGGGAGCGAAAAAGCGGCAAAAAATAATAATCTGAGAACTGGACAATGCTGAACCAGAGTGCGCGACAGTAGTTCAAGTCATGAAAGACCATGGATGTCGTCGTTCAGAGCAGGGTGACTTATCTTTGTCGTGGTAGAACCTCCGACCGGCGAGCTGGGGAGCGACAAGTGTGGCGGCGATGGGCGAAGGCATGGCCCGGATTGTACGAAGTGGTGCTCGTAATGAAAACATTTTGAAAATGTTGTCTGAAACGGACGATTTGATGGAATTTGCGGCAAGTGAGCAATTGTTTTGTTGTGTACGTTTTGGTTGCGGAGAGTGTAGTGGTGCGGAAGGGAGAAAAGGATGGTAGGAGAATGTCGTAATGGAGATTGAAGAAGGGTGGCGACGTCGGGGAAAGTGAAAGAAGATGGGACTCGATGGACTTGGCTGGTCGCGGTGATCCACTGTTAAGAAGCACCTGCTGCGCGCAGCCAACCACTAGCAGAGCACGCCCGGGCGAGATTGATAAGAGATAGAGATGAAAAAAAAAGGGCCCCAGGAATGCATATGCGGAGCTAAGCGGCAGTGGGGGTAACGCCGAGCAGGTCGGGCTACCGGCTTCCATGTTTCTGCAGTCTGGTACCCTGCAGCAGCCAAGCAGACAGCCGTCACAGCCTGGGTCAAAGAGGAATCGTGGCGCGAAAAACGCACGGTACGGCGACACCATGACGATAGCGCGGCTGCACAGTGCCGGCACAGATGCAGAGGCAGGTCCAACGTTCCTCCAATTGTAAGTGTGTATCAATAGATCCACCTCCACACTTTCCTCCCCAAACGGCCAATGGCGTCGCGGTCGGCGCCACACGGGCCACACCAGCTATTGAGACCCTGGAGCAGAAGTGGGTCCTTGGCTGCGTCGTGTGGCGCCAATGCCCGCCAATACTGCCAATGCCTGTCCTTGCCATCCCTTTGAGTGCGCGAAGGCGCCAACCAGGTCACTGCAGGGATCATAGACCAATCATATTACCACTAGCTTAATAGTACTTAATTTTATATAGGAACTATACTATAATAGAAGTTTTAATAATTTCCCTTATTACAAATCGCTATATTATATATATTACAGCTATAATGGGTCCCTCGCGGGCGTGTATTAGCTGCACTGTAAGCCTTACCTAAAGGGCTTTTTCACTACTAACTCTATAATTAAGCCTACCTAGCTCTAAGGCCTTTATAAGTAAGGCAAGAGGACTAAGACTTTATACGCTAGACTAATTTATACTAGCCTCTCTTAGTAAGAATATTACTAGCTTAAAACCTTTACTTTATAAGAACTAGCTTGCTAAAAGCCTTAAAGATTTTATAATAAAAGCAAGACTACTATATAACCTAAGTTATATAGCTTTTCCACACTAGCTAGCTATAGCATTAGAGTAAGAAGCTATTTATAAGAGCTACTAAAAGAAGGAACTTTTATACTAATAACTACTAATTTCCTTTATAAGCCTAGTATAGAAAGCTTTTAAAAGCTTATAGCTAATTACTAATATTAATGCCTTCTATAAAGCTATTATAATTAATAGCAGTAAATAGCTAGTTTAATTCTTTTACTAGCTTATTACTAAATTCTTACTATATTAAGCATGCTTAAGGCTTTATTATTATTAGGCGCTATCTAAGGACTTTAATAAATTTATTACCTTTATAAACTATAGAAATTAATAGTATAAGTGTATTATCTTTCTATATAATATTATTAACCTAGGGCATTAAAAATCTATATTAGTATATAAATTATATATATAAAGGGATTAGGGAAGCTTTTATCTAACTATTATAGCTAGAAATAGTATATATATAGCTATAAAGCTAGTAAATTCCTTGCTTATTATCCTTTTTTACATTAATAAATAACCTTAGTATGCTACTATTAATATAAGCTATATTAATAGCTTTATAGCCTAGCTACTAAAGAGTAATAAAGAGGTTCTCTATAGAGAAGAGGTTATTAATAATAATATAATAATTTGCTTATAGTAGCTATTTTACTAGGGCAATAATAACGCTTTGCATTAGGTTTAATTTTAGCTACTTAAAAGTAACCTTCTTTAGACTCTTAAGTTAGTAGTTATAAGTGTAAGGCTTATAGCTAAATTTATGCCTAGGAGAGTGTATTATCCACTATAAGAAGTAGCCTTTTTGCCCTAATATTTATATTTTAAAGCCTATTAGCATTAGTTTTATTTTAATTATTATAGTATTATAAGACCTACCTATATATAGTATAATTCCCTTATTAACTGCTATAAAAAGACTAGGTCTCTAGAGCTTAGTTAATGCTTATTATATAATTTAAAATTATTATAAAACTATAAAAAAACTATATAAAATTAAGGAGCTAAATAACCCTTATAGCTAGAGCTAAATATAGTATTAAAGCTAATAAAAGTGGTTAAAAATTATAAATTAAAGGAAAGAATATAGTAAGTAAAGATCCTTTAGTAGTTTAGCTTTCTAATATTCTCTAAAGCTTATTTCTATATAAATTCCTATATAAATTAGGATTTTAAGCTAAAGGTAGACTTCTTTAATAGTAGTTAGCCTTTATTCCTACCCTTATAAATATTTTTATATTAGCTAGATAACTTATAAAGCTTTATTTATATATTTAACCTATTATTATACTAAAGAAATAGGTATAAATTCCTAGAAAAGTAATAAAGGCATTAATAAAAGCTATATAATATAAAGCTTATAAGCTTATAGCTAAAGAGGTTAGAATTTATTAGCTTCCCTTATAGAATTATAAAAAGGTTAAAAAGTAGCTATATTAGCTAGCTATTTTTAAAAGCAGTGCCTATTAATGCAAACTAAAAGCTTTAGGTTAAAAAGGTTCTTTAAAATATTACTTTTATTCTCTTTAGAAGATATTATAAAAGATTTATATAATGAATGCTATAGTATAGATTTTAGTAAGCTAGAGGGCGGTATTGGAAGTACCTATTATGTAACTCAGGGATATGGGGCCCGTGACCTGGTTGGCGCCTTCGCGCACTCAAAGGGATTTGCCAAAATTCGAGGCTGATTCCTGTGCATCCGTGTGTACCACACCATTGGTGACGGGGCACGACGAACGAGACGAGCGAGACTAGACGAGACGAGGCGAAAGAAACAGAAAAAAAGACGACAACTGTTGTTCCGGCTTGCATCTACCATGGCAGTGCGCCTTCTTTAGGCAACTTTCTCCCGCATCGCACCATCCAACATCATCATCATATGATTCATTTTCATTCTTCATACCTTCCCCTTCCCCTTCCGTCCGTCATACTTGATCATACTTGATCAAACCGCCGGCTGCCCCTGCCTCCGCCACCGCCTCTGCCTTCACGAGTCCAGAGCCCAATGGCTCCATTCACAGACGACCCGGACGGGCGACCATCGCGAAGCTCACGCGATTCGCTCTCGTCTGTGTCCACAACGAGCCTCGTCTTCGATCGACTCCAGGAAGAGATGGACAAGGACCCATCCGCACGTCGGACCAGCGCCCGGGACCAGCTCCCGTCCATGAAAGATGAGATCGACTATCAAGAGGACTCTGAGACGGGACCCTTTCTCGGCGAACCGGGCGTTCCGCTGAAGCCCAGGCCCATGGACAGACGTTTGCGCCGCATCTCGTTGATCGTGGGTGCCGTCGTCTGCGCCGCATGGCTCGCAGCTCTCGCCGTCTTCTTCATGTCCGGGTCCCATAAGCATGCCAGCGACTTTGAACACGACCCAGACGCTGCCTCTCGCGGATCCGGGAAAGCCATCACCCTGGACCAGGTTCTCATGGGCTTCTGGCGTGCTCGGTCAAAAGACATCAGCTGGATTGCCGACCCCGACGGCGACGATGGATTGTTGCTCGAAGTCAGCACCGAGGCTGGTTTCTTGGTCGTCGAGGACGTTCGTACCAACCAGGACGGCCAAGCCGCTCACGACAATCCCCAGGCCAAGCTAGCCAAGTCGCGAACGCTCATGAAGAGCGACCAATTCATGTACAATGGCGAGCTCAAGAAACCAGAGTGGTGGCAACCCAGCCCGGATCTGAAAAAGGTCCTGCTGGCCACAAACTACCAGAAGAACTGGCGCCACTCCTTCACAGCAACCTACTTCATCCTTGATGTCGAATCCGGCACCGCAGAGCCCCTGGTCCCCGACAATGACGCTGCCACGGTACAGCTTGTAGACTGGAGCCCCAAAAGCGATGCCTTATCCTTCACCATGAATAACAACATATACATCCGCCGGCTAGCCAACGGCTCCAAGGACGTAGTGGCTATCACCAAGGACGGCGGACCCGAGTACTTTTACGGTATCCCCGACTGGGTATACGAAGAGGAAGTCTTTTCCGGCCGCTCGGCGACCTGGTGGTCTGCTGATGGCAAGTATCTCGCTTTTCTGCGCACCAACGAGACTGCGGTCCCGGAATATGCCATCGAGTACTATATAAACCGCCCAACGGGCAAGAAGCCACTCATGGGCGAAGAGTGGTACCCAGACGTCCGAAAGATCAAATATCCCAAACCAGGGGCTCACAACCCCGTCGTCGATGTTCAATACTATGACATTGCCAAAGAACAGGTCTTCTCCGTCTCTGCGCCGGACGAATTTCCAGATGACAATCGTATCATTTCCACCGTTATCTGGTCCGGTGACAAGGTCCTTGTCAAGCAGTTCAACCGCGTTGGCGACTTTCTCAAAGTCGTTCTCGTTGATCCCGCCAAGCGCGAAGCCAAAATCGTGAACAGCATCAACATGGCCGACATCGACGGCGGGTGGTTCGACATATCCCAAACAACCAGGTACGTCCCCGCTGATCCGAAAAACGGTCGCCCGCACGACGGATATATCGACACAGTCATTTTTCAAGGCTACGAACATATTGGATATTTTACGCCCCTGGACAATCCGAAGCCCATCATGCTTACCTCGGGGAGGTGGGAAGTCGAAAACGCGCCGTCGGCCGTTGATCTCACCAACAACCTCGTCTACTTTGTCGGCACCAAGGAATCGTCCATTCAACGCCACGTCTACTCGGTGAAGCTCGACGGCTCAAATCTCACTGCCTTGACGGACACATCCTCGGAAGGTTACTACGGAGTCTCCTTCTCCTCTAACGCCGGCTTCGCCCTCCTCTCTTACAAGGGCCCCAAAATACCCTATCAGAAAGTCATTTCCACACCGTCCACGCACGCATCCTACAACCGCACCATTGAAGACAACGCCGCGCTGGCCGAAAAGGCCAAGGAGCACGAACTCCCCATTCTGAAATACGGTACCCTTCAGCTCGACCACAATGTCTCGGTCAACTACCTTGAGCGGCGCCCTCGCCACTTTAACCCCAAGAAGAAGTATCCCGTCCTCTTCCAACAGTACTCTGGCCCCAATTCCCAGTCCGTCACCAAGAGGTTTTCCGTCGACTTTCAAGCCTACGTAGCCTCCGCATTGGGCTACCTCGTCGTCACCGTCGACCCCCGCGGCACAGGCTTCCTCGGCCGCCACCATCGCGTCCCGGTCCGCTCCCAGCTGGGCGTCCTAGAAGCAGAGGACCACATCGCCGCCGCCCGCCACTACGCCTCCCTCCCCTACGTCGACCCTTCGCGCCTCGCCATCTGGGGCTGGTCCTATGGTGGCTTCCAGACCCTCAAGACGCTCGAGCAGGACGCCGGAAAGACCTACTCGTACGGCATGGCCGTCGCTCCTGTCACCGACTGGCACTACTACGACAGCATCTACACGGAGCGCTACATGCGTCTCCCCAAGGACAACCCCTCCGGATACCATGACTCGGCCATCCTCAAACCCGGCGCTCTAGGCGAGAACAAGCGCTTCCTCATCATGCACGGCTCCGCCGACGACAATGTCCATTTCCAAAACTCTCTCCGCCTCCTCGACTACCTGGACCTCGGACACGTTGAGAATTACGACGTGCATGTCTTTCCCGACAGTGACCACGGCATTGGCTTTCATGATGCCAACTACATGGTCTATCATAGTACGTTGATTTCCGTTTCCTGATTTTTTTTCTTTTCTTTTTTTTTAATGCTTTTTTTTTTAAAAAAAAAATATGCATTCCTTTTGTTACTTTTTTCCAAAGAAAAGAAAGTATCAATTCATGAATATTTTGCTAACTCGTTTCTTCTCTTTTTTCTTCTCACCCACCACAGAATTAAATTCTTGGCTCATCAATGCCTTTAACGGGGAGTGGCTTAGGGTGAATAACCCGAAGCCCATTGACACGAAGAAGAGGTGACTGATTTGCCACATAAAAGAAGGGACTGAACCACAGAATAAAGGAACGTGACATACACTAGAAAGGAGAGGAGAAGAGGAAAGATGGGAAGGAGAAGGAAAGGGACCAGACGGAAAGGGGCAACCTCGGATAGGTAAATGCACGCGCCCATCACGTTTCATGCACCCTACACAAGGAACGAGCAAGAGCAGAGCATCCGCTGGAGGCAGAGCAGTAGCCGTGTTGTATCTTAGAAAGCACTTGGGGCAGCAGCATTCATCATTTGTTAAAAGGCGCACGGAGGAGTTTTGTTTTATCCTTATATATAAAAAGAGACAAAACACAAATACATGCACATTACTATCATACAACATACGGGTAGCTTCTGATTTGTCTACTCTGGCTTGATGTGCGTGTGACTCCAATCTAGCGGCAGCAAAAAAATCGTAATTTCTTTCCTCTTCATTACGTGCGACCCAAATGCCAGATGCATGCGGCGACTACCTTGGCCAGTGTCTCGCATCTTCTTTCCCCATGAGTGGCAAGGGTGAAAGGAGACACACACATAGAAAAAGAAGAAACAAGCAAGAAGCGCGCAAAAAACAAATAAAAAAAATTAAAACAAAAAAGCATCAAATATCAAAATGCCATTGCAAAAGGCATCTGTTCGCCGTCACTTTTTCTCCTTCCTGTCTATCGACCATGACACAAAGTAAAAAGAACAAAGAATTACAGTTTTCATAAGCTTAATGATATCCCCGAATCGTCGTCTCCCAGTGATGAGGGGAATCTAGGCCGTGGTGTACCTAACCGTTCCATGCCATCTTGTCGACACAGACGACGTTGCGGCAAGTTATACTCAAAAGTATGTGCGGGATACCAAGCCCAGACCGGCACTTGCATCTAGTATCCGTAGCCGGTGGGTTGCGGTGCAAAGCCGTTAGGTTGCTGCTGGTATGGCATAGGTGCAGGACCGCCCATGTTGCCGCCTGGTCCAGCAGTAATCATGAGGCGACCAGCGCCCAGGATGGGGGTTGTCTCGTCAGTCTTCTCCTGCTCCTTCTCTTTGGCCTTGCGAGCTTCGTTATCGGACTTCAATAAAGCAATTTCCTTGGTTTGCTGCGCCAACATGTTGATCATGTATGGCATTGTGAAGTCAGTGAGACCATGGCGCCATGAGAGCTCCAACACGAGGTCAGGACGAATCAGGTCGTTGCATGCGTAGAGCATGCCAGTGTAGCACTCGCGATGGCCAATGTCGACGAACTGAGGTACATTGCAGTGTTAGTCAGAGGACTACGGTCATGTTCAATATCTGTAGGGGAATGCCCATCATGGCGCACGAAAAAAAAAGAACATGTATCAAGGCTTGCACTCACGTAACGCAGCAGGTCATTAACAATGTCGCTCTTGCCAGACATGGCAGAGGTCTCGATGGCATCTTTATAGAGCTTGTCTTGCTTGGACAAAGCGATCGACTTCTCCCAGCGCTTATTCTTGCGGTATATGTTGGCAGCAATCTGGCGAAAGAAAATCAGGTCGTGTTTCTCCAGACGGCTGGCCAACTCGTTTGCGTCGTAATTATCGTAATTCTGGACAGAATCTTTCAAAGTCTTGTAGTCTTCCTCTTCAATGAGCAAATCGTTGACTGCCTCGTTGACAATGCGCTTATTCTGTGACTGAACGTTAAGCAGGAACGGCTTGATGAGGGGCAGGCTGTCGTTCTTTTGGAACATCTTGACAACGCGATTGACATCAATGCGGGTCGTCAAGGAAGCCAAGAGGTCGGTAAGCAATGATGGATGCTGCTCGACGTAAAACTTAATAGCACGGTAGTAAATTTCCAGGTTGGCAACCTTGACGACGATCTCCTTGAACTGCTGGTGGTCCCAAGAGTTCTCCGGGCGTTCAATAACTGCTAGGGCAGCATTGTCAAATTCGTCATAGTGGTAATAGCAGAAGACGAGTTCAGGCCATAAATTGGCCTCCTCGCAAGCACGGATCATCTTGGGCATGTTCATTCTTGACCAGAAAATCTTGATGTGTTCCATCAAGCGCTCAGGGTGATATTTAGAGAGGGCAATGCCTAGCTCAGTGAACATTCCCATGTGAGCACGCTCGAGACCAAGACCTTGCTCAAGGAGGCTGATTAGTTCATCGAAATAGCCATTTCTCTCGTATTCCTTGACCAAAGCTTGTAATTGCTCGGCATCCACAATCAAGTTGAGACCGCAAATCTGAGCAAGACGAAACTCCTTCTTTTGAACACAGGCATCATGAACCTGCTTCCAGACCCTGATGTTGTTCGCTTTGCGAGCGCAGTCGACAGCAGCCTGGTAATCAGCCAAGTGAACGAGAGTCGTGGCGAGCTTGGCCCAGTTAGAAATACTGCTGTAGAAAATCTTTGAGGCCTCGAACAAGCCCTCCTCGTAAGCCTTGTCACCAGACTCCTCAATGTTGGCAACATTTGTGGCGCGCAAGAAGTCCTCGAGTTCGGCAAGTTGATCCAGACGAGCGTAGCAGAACGTCAGGGCAGTGTCAATGGCGGGCTCTCGCAGAGTCTTGCGAGCCATTCGCAGATACTTGACCAATTCCTCGTTCTTTCCGGCATGGGTGGCAATCTCAATCACCTCGGCATGGTTCCTGGGATCTTCAGCCTTGATATAGGAATCAATGGCATCAGCAACACGGAGGCCGTCAAGCTGAGCCTTGGCAACCTTGCTCCAGACCTCGGGGATATCAACTTCTTCAGCATAAGCCTGAGACCTGTCGATGCTGACAACATGTTCGACCAAAACGTCAACAGCGGCGCTCTTGTTATCAGCCTTCTTGTAAATTTCAAAGGCTTCCTCGAACAGGCCAACATTAATGCACGATGCGGCAATCTCGTCGGCATTGTAGCCGTCAAGTTTGTGGATGTAGTCCATGACACGGCCCTTGTCGGCCTTGGCGGCAGTAAACATGAGAAGGTTCTGCAAGTTCTGGTTATCACTGAAGGGAGAAGGTTCGAGTACAATCTTCTCGAGAAGCTCGATGAGCTCGAGGGGAAGGTCATTTTCCAGGAAAGAAGCCACGGCAATAGAGACCTTTTCGGGATCAGTCGACTCCGGAACAGCAGTAGAGGTAACCTGGTCGACTACTGAGCGGCGATGGATGTTGCTTTCGCTGAGGACAAAGTTCCAAAGCTCGGTGTCTGATCTCTCCAAGAGGTATCGAGCCTGGGCACGGTACATGGAATTTTCGTTCGTAATATTGACCAACTCGAGGTCGTTCTGGCCCTTGGAGTAGGCTATGTAGGCCAGGTTGGGGTCACGCTTCTCGCAGTATTTGCCCACCGTCAAGGTATCATACTGGTCATTGTCCTTTAAGAACGTCTCCGGGTTGTTATTGGAGTCGATGTAAATCTTGGCGAGGGCGTTGTATACAGCTTGCTGTTGGTTGCCTGCCTGCAAAGTAGCCTCCAAGAAAGGCAGGAGAAGTTTCAAGCGATTTCGCGATTCTACTTCTGATACAAGTTCATCAATGTTGATTTGCTGGGCATTGACAGTAGTCAAGAGCTGTTTGATGATGTTCTCATCGCAATCGACGTCAAGTAAACCACCAATGACGGCAGGGGTCCTGCCAGGATTTACACGCTGAACATAGGCCTCGATGGCCTGAAACTGCTGGTTCTGGTACAAGTACAGAATCAAATCGTGGACAAAGTTAAATCGATCACAGACAATGATCAGAGGTAGCTGCTCCGGTAATTTGGCCTCCTTCAAGAAGTTCTTGACCTTCTCTGGGTTGTAGTGGTTGCTGTCCCGACAGATACGCTCGACTTCGTTGAACTGGCCTGACTTGGTGGCGGCTTCGATGTATTTGAAATGGACGTCGGGTTCCTCTGAAAGGTTTACAATGCTGCCCAGGTAGTAGAAAAGACCTTCTGAAGTCTTATATTTCTCGAAAAGGTCGATCAGACGAACAGGCCCAAGAAGTTCAGAATACTTGGTCGCAATATTCACAACAGACTGGAGGTTCTGGCGAATGTTGTGCTTCATCATGGCGTCGAGACAATCGAGGGACTGCTCCACAGAAAGTTTGCTAAAATAGTTGCTAAACCACTCGGGGTTAAAGTTGGAGGTACCCGGAATGGTGACAATGACACGCTTGATAGCTTCGGGGTCTTCGTAGAGCTCAAGAGCTTTTTGCGGCAAGGGTTGCTCGCAAAGCTGAGCAATGCGGGCCTTGTCAAAGTGAGAAAACATGTCGTTGCCTAAGATAGCTTCGGCAACCTGAGGTGCGTTATTCAAGTTCATCTCCAAAAGTCTCGTCTGTAGGCGGGCATGCTCGGGCTTGTTCTCTTTGAGAGCGTCCAACAAGAAAGCGGTAGCTTGCTGCACCATACCCTGAGCTTGAAAGATGTCACAGACTCGCTCGAAATCAACCATAGGCCCTTGCTCACTGTTGGCCAGCGCGGTAGCGAAATCCCCGCCTTTGTCTGGGTTGACGCGGATAATGTGCTGCAGAAGCTGAATGTAATCGGGCTGATATCCTGTCTGTGCGGTATATGGCAAAATCTTGTCGAATTGACCAGTCTCAGCAAGAGCAGCAACAACCTTCTGAGGAACGTTGGCCTTGAGGTAGATGCTCAGAGCCATGTCAATATCTTGAGGTCGCACCATGTCACCTAATTGTTCAGAGCAATCCAGCTTGCCCTCTTTGAACCACTTCTCTAGCAGATGCTTTCGGTTCTGCTGGAGGACTGGGCCGGCTAGCTCGAGGGTCTCGTGTCGGTTCAGGCCACCCTTGTCAAGAAGCATACCAAAATATTGCAGCGTGAACGCCATTTGGCCAGGCTGAGTTGGTAAACGCTTAAACTTCTCAATGGTTTCGGGAGTACGAAGGAAACCTCGGGGAGAGTTTGCCGCGATTTTCGCTGCCTCCAAATAATTCCCAGAATTAAACAATTGGTCGAACTGCTTCGCATAAAGGTTGTCCGCGCCAGGCAGTCCAGCCCGAGAAGCCAGCTTGATGGCGATTTCCGTGTTTGCCGGATTTTCGAGCAGATAAGGAATGACAGTTGTTTCATCAACAGTGACAAACAGAACCTGTCCCTTGCGATTGATACTCACAAGACCGGCAGATTCGCTGTCGGAACAGCTGGTGAAGATTGTTTCGCTCGAAATTCGGTTCATGAAGATCATAGTGCCAGTTTCTAGGTCGTACAAATGAATGAAGCCGTACTTGGTGACCATGAAGATGACGCCATACTTGCGGGAGATTTGAAGAGCAACGGGAAAGTCGTTTGTAGCCTCGGGAGGGAAAAATATCTCGACAGCCTTCTTCTGGAAGACGGGATTGGATTCAGCGTGGTCGACTTCTACAATGTGTAACTTGGCCCCAGTGGCTGTTCTGACGGCAAAACTGAACAGTTTTGTATCTTGAGGAGCACCTTCCAGCCGCAGTGACCCAAAAGCAGCAGCATGGCCCTCGATGGCTTGGCTAATGCCACGATCCTTTGAATACAGTTGCATTGCACCGACCACACGACCCTGCTGGGAGGAAATGCCAACAACTACCATCCATTTCCCATCCTCGTTAGCACGGTAATTGATGATTTGGCAGCCCTATCGAGTTAATTGATGAGTGAGTCTCAGTACCACAAATTTGAAAGACATCAGTGGAGATGGGGGGGAAAAGAACGAACATTGAGATTGGCATTTCGCTCAAACACCTTTGTGGGAGCATCTTGTGCGGCATCGTAAACATCCCAGTGATAGACGCTGCTCGTTGTGACAAGACCGAGGGTAGTTTCGCTAATCCACTTCCAGAACTGGACGTCGTCATTCATTGTGCAAGACTTCAGCTTCTTCTTCTGCTCCAGATCGAAAATCTGCAGTGTTCTTGATTGAGCTTTCAACGCGATGATCTGTTTGTTCCAGTGCATAATGGCACTATCGGCCTTTATAGGCCGCCGTGTGACATTGTTGCCATTTTTCAGCTCAACAATGACAACCTCGGGTTGCGCTGCCTCGTTCTTCTTCTCGCGAACACAGACATATGAATCGGATTCGAGTGTCTACGCCGTGGATAATCAGTGCCTGAAGAAAAAAATGCAACTTACTTACTCCCTTCTCAAGTGGCCGAAAGACGCTGGAGAGGCTGACGGAGCTGGGGGCAATGGGGTAAATGCACTTACGCAGGAGTTGAAGCCGATTGATTGCGTGTCCACCCCAGCACTAGCAAGCTGGACCAGCTCCTGAAACTTGATTGGCAAAGGCGCCATTGCGCCGGACTGGATTTGTTAATCAAGTGAGAAGTCAGGAAATGAAAGATGATGCCGGCGTCGTTCGTTGGGGATGTAGCTGCTGACTTCTGGCGGGGTTCGCAGCTGGTTCGTGGCCGATGAGTCGATGACAGTTCGAAGTGGGTGCCCAGTGACGACGAAGGAAGAATTTGGCGGAAGCTTCCATGCGCCCAGCAGTACGACAGGGAAAGCACTTGCTCCGCGGACGAAAAGAGAGGGGGAAAGTGACAGAAAGAGGGTGCCAGGATCAAGTCCGTCCACTGCTAAGATGCAAACCGGCGGTATGTTCACGGGAAATCCAAAGGCGGATTACGTTGTTTGAGGAGGATTAGGAGAAGAATGTCTTGTTTCCCATTGGGGCTATCTGTCCCTCACGACCTGGGGGGGTGATCAACAAGCAGGTGCGTGGAGCTGCAACAGGGGGGGCCGGCCAATGGAAGAGTGAGGGATCAAAGAAGTTCCGATCCAGAGACCAGGCAAGCTCCGGCTCTAGGCTCAGAGGGCACGTGCACAAAGCCTTGACATGGACCGGATGTTGACGATTGAACTGCAGACATACTTAGACACACGAGAAAAGCTCATGTTATCTACCCCCTCGAAAAGAACTTGCACACAATCTCGAGGGACCTTGTTTCAAGACATAGACTGTCACATTTCCAGATTTTCCGTGTCTCCGACTTCTTCATTGTTATCTCAAATATGCAGTGCGCAACAAACATCTTCATGAAAGCTCCATGGTGTTCATTCAAGTATATTTACGAAATTTCGATTGGGCAAGTCGCTAACTGGAATATTGTCTTGAAAAATTCTTGCCAAATATGCTCTTCCCTCATGCATACTTCTTGACCATGCTTAGCAACGCCTCGTTTACTTCCTTGGGGCTCGTGGCATTGAGATAGTGACCCCCGCCTTCAACAAACGTCAGCGTCGCTTCTGCGGCTGCCGTGAAGAGTTTGATATGTTCCTTGGGCACTACGCTACCAAACACTGGATCCTCTGGGCTCTGTGGACGATGTTAAACCATGAAGCACGATATGAACAATGGGACAGTACAAACCTGCAGCCAGTACACGGGACATTTAATATCCCGAAGTCGGAACAAGAGACCATCTCTTTCCAAGAGACATGCCAATGCCATGCGCAGCTTTCGACGGCCTTCATCGCCACAATAGACGGCCTTGAGAGCGGCATCACAAAGCGAGAGTGTCTCGGGAGAAACAGTCCCAGCAAAGCCCAACTGACAGACCATTCCTCGCCAAACCTCATCGATTACAAAGTCAGGAGTCGGCGTGGCGCTGCACCACTTGTCGTAGAAAGGGGCAAGCTGCGTTTGAGGGTCCCAACACCCTTTTTCGCGGGAAGCGGCTGATTCACAGTCCATGGAGGTGCCGAGAGGAAGGAGACCCAAGATCTAGACATGTCAATATCGTCGTCCTGCTCGAACTGCTCAACATATCTGTCGGGGATTATTTTCCCGCCATGAGAAGGGGGATCGGAAAGATCAATCAACGTACCCTGTCTGGGGCCAGGAGGGCCATTCGGACTATTATAAACCCACCTTGGCTGGTCCCAAGGGCAAATGCCCGTTGTACATGAAGCGCATCCATTACCTGGAGGGCCATGATAGCCGAGTCCCAGTATGTGAATTGCTCAGAGATTGAGCTGGTTGCGCCATGTCCCAGTGGCTCAATGGCCAGGAGATTGACTGCATCCAACAAAGCTTTTTCCTCAAATTGCACATTAAAGAGCGATGAGGTCGTACACATGGAGTTGATGAGCACGACGGTAGGTTTTGAGGAGTCCAGGGAGTCGCCCGACAATCTATACCCAGCACTGATACCGCCGAGGTGGGGGACCTTGACTGTTGTCGTCGCCGCCATTGCGTGAGCAAAATGTCGTGATGAAGGGAAAATCTCGCAGGTCGTGAGGATGTTGAGGGGTTTTTTGGAGAGATGAGAGCTGACCGCGCTTGACGAACTACAGTTGATGCTTCTTCCTCAGAGTCAGCGGAAAACCTTGATTTGATTCCAGACGCACGAGGGTCCAGGGTGAACGCCTTCGATGGTTTTACAAGGTTCATTCGAAAGAAAAACAATCTCAGCCTTTTTTTATATTAATACGGGCAGTTAATACGACCAGCAGACGGTGGTGCGACGTTGAATATGCTAGTGCTTATTCTGCGTCGTCGGATCCCTCTGATGTCTTACGGCGATATGTAACGACACATCGGCAGAAGGCTCGATGTCTTCTTTCATGAGTTCCATGGCCTTTCCGCTTCTGCATTATGCTCCCGTGTAGTAGATTTTTATTCGCTCACGCAAGAGCGATGGAAATTGCTCATCTGCGCACGCGTACGGCATAGGCGAAGGAAGTGCCATTAGTCCATTCGACGCATTCCAGTGAAATCGGATTCCCGACCAGCCTCCCGAGTCCCACCCCACACGCGCGCCATTACGAACATCTGGCAGACAGGCGCTGATCTACTTTTGGCGTCGGAACATTTTCCACCAGTGGCGCTTGGCTAATGACTAGCAAAAACAAGCCACATCTCCATTAGAGACGTCCTCCGTCACTAATGTGTGTTTCGTCATCTGGAAAGACGGGAACCAGCAGCGGCACGCACCGATCGCCTCCCTCTCCCTTTTCTCTGCAGAAATATTCTCCGAGTTGCTTTGGTGCTATTCACGTCAAGAGAAATTATTCAATAGCGATGACGCTGTTTAGAGCACGGCATTCTTCAAGTGTGAGCGCCGTTCAGGCCCGCCAGCCATGGCTGAGAAGAACGTCAGCATTCTGTGTCCGGCAACCATCTCAACTGGATAGACTAATCAGCACCAGAAGAGTCTAATGTGATAGCCACGGCAGACACGGGTCGCCGAGGTTTAAATTCAGCAAGCTAGCGCAAGGGCGTTTGCAACCCAAGACGTCTAGACCGTCGAAAACAGGACGAGGTGGCGGGCTGTGAGGGAGAACATGCTATCGGTTACGAATACAAATTCAGTCCTAAGAGGCCCGGGTATGGTTTCATGCTTTCAACATTATGATGCCCGACTTTTGTATTCACGTCGTTGAGGGCTCAATCAGTGCCATACTCGATGTCATCAGACGGCAAGTCTACTTTCCCCGGTCTCCCAGGCTACAATGCGGATAACCTTCAACCATGGACCGTGGCAGTCGTTGTATCTATGACGCTGCTGGCGCTGTTTACTGTTGGCCTTCGTCTTGTCAGCCGCCGGCTCAATCGCCAGGCACTATGGTGGGATGATAAGATGATTATATTTTCCATGGTGAGGTTTTTTTCAATCGTTCCCGAGATGTCTGCTGCGGCCTGGCATGAGCTCTTGGGCTGACGGCGTTCGTTGTTTCTCTAGATTTGGAATCTTGTTGTCGTGGGTTTCATCTTTGCCATGTACTCTTCCGGAATGGGCATCCATGCGGACAGGGTCGATCCTGCGCGAATCATCATGATGTCCAAATGGTTGGTCGTCGCGGAGGTTCTCTATGCTTGGAACTTGGGTTGGACCAAACTCAGTCTCTTGCTGATGTACTATCGCATCTTTCGCCATCAGTACTTCAAGAAGATGGCATGGGTCGTGGGTGCCTTTGTCTGGGCCTGGGTCATTTGTATTACGTTCTTGTTCATATTTATTTGCGTCCCGGTGCAGAAGCTATGGTATCCGCAAATCCCTGGCCATTGCATCCACCAAGTTGGCACTTGGATGTCGAATGCTGCCTCGACCATATTGACCGACCTTGTCATTCTGATCATGCCCATGCCAGAAATTTGGAAGTTGCAACTGAGAAAGGCGGAAAAGATTGGTCTGACACTGGCGTTCAGCCTTGGATTTTTGTAAGTTTTTGCCACTTTTTTGCAATGGGCATGAGTAGTTCAAATTCACAGTCAACTCTAATCACGGCACTTTCTTCCAGTGTTGTATTTGCATCGGCGTACCGTACCAGTGTGCTTTTCACTTACACAAATTCCGATCCAACATATACTCTGGCCCCAACTGTGGGCTGGACGGAAATAGAAATGGCAGCGGGAATCATCTCAGCCTGCCTGCCTACCTTGCTTCCCATATTTTTATACTGTGCGCGAACATTCGGATACACACGATCGGCAGTTCTCCCTTCGCGAGAGACCGACGCACCCCCCACCTTTGGCGGCACTGGAGGGAACAAGAACAGATACAAAAGCGGAGCGGCGACACTGAGTTACTTGACTACTCGAACGGACAACAGTCTTGACAACGCGGCTGGAAGTCCCTTTTACCGCCTGCCAGAGCATGCAAAGTCAGGAAGCGTAGTTTCACATGTCGTCAATCTGAAAGGCATCGCAACAGAAAACTCGTCAGAACCAACCCTTCGGACCGATACCCTAGGCTATGGGCATTCGGTGAAGACTTACGCTCTCAAAGAGGGCGGAAACAATGACGCCGATGTGCCGATGCAGGGCATTCGAATCCAAACTGACTTTAAGAAGTCGACCACGAAGAAACGTGGAGCTGATGTTGATGGACAATAGATTTTGCGCGACGGCTGGGGATTGTATGTATTATGAGAGTAGAAGTACGTCCCAAGAGAATGAGTACGATTGGATGAAGACGATTCCATTGCAAGGAAAGACTACCATGTGAGGAAATGACGGTTGAAAGTTGAAACTGCACAAATGGCTTCCAGATTCCCCCGAGCCCACAGAGCCCGCAGCTGACCAATGATGCCTGTCCGAGTCTCGACTCCCAAGGACGAAAATAAAACAAAAGCCCCACTGAAAGAAAGAAGCTCGCACCTCACCAAGATTTCTCCGATTGCCTGCAACATGAACCTTATTAATCGTTTTTCAACCCCAGGCCGCATCTGCATCTCCACATTCGTCAGACATTTTTCGCGGCCAGCTATGAACCGGCCGAGGAATCGTCAGCCAAGGCACGGCTCAAAAGACACTGGTCGTTCCAGAACTCCACCGCGACGCTCCGCCGGCACACCCCAACAAGCAGCAGGGACAGTCCCGTCGATCCTCCAAGTCGTCCCCGGAGCGTCCGTCTTCATCGTCCTGAAAAAGGACCAGCCCACAGGCAGAGAGACTGCCGGCGTCGTCGCCGAGCTCCTAACCCGGGGCAATCACCCCCGCGGCATCAAAGTCCGATTGCGAAACGGTCAAGTAGGCAGAGTACAGCGCATGGGCAACCAGTCGGCTCCTCAAACAGATGCCTCAGAAACCCACCACAACAAGACAGCAACCCAGCCCGCGAGGTTCAGTCATCGATACACCGACGTGCGGAATGACTCGGACTATCCCTCCGAGCCGCCTTCCAGGAGCTTGACTGACTTTTTCCCGCCCTCTCCTCGCGAGAACACCAAGGTCGATTCGGATGCTGTGCGCGCCGTCCCGCATGCTTCTGTTACGGTCCATTGTCCGTTTTGCGACTCGTTTGAGGGCGACGAGATTGCCGTGACTCGGCACGTCGAACGGGAACACCTGACCTGAAGACTGGATTTAGGCGCTAGTCGGTCGTTTACGGGACGCGATTGTTCTGTTGTCCTCTTCAAGTACTTAGCCAGCAGCTGCCTGGACAGAGAGAAGCTCGATGTGTTGTATTTTATGTCACTCGACTGATGTGAATCTGATTGGGAACACAAGCTCGCCAGCCATAGGCCTAGAATTGCTCGATGTTTGTCCATAGTGCGCACTCTCCCAACTGGCTGAAAACGGCGTATTCCACGTCTTGGGACACATGGTCGACTGCTGCTCCGCAAAGGGATATGTAGTCAGGCCCCAATACCAAGGAGTATATTGGGTCAGCACCGGCCAGAGTAGAATACAGGACTTTCTGTCCCTGTCATGGGGAATCTGTCAGAAGCCGGTGAGTCGGCTGGACGGCCAAAGAAGATGAACTCTCCAAGAGTCCGAGAGAGATGTCTTGTTGCGACTTGCTGAAGAAAACGTGTGTGCATGGCAGGAAGGGGACTGTATTACGGTTTATGTATGGTTTTGATCCTTTCAGTAGAGCTGATTGATACACAACCACAAGAAGGGCCTGTCGCGTCCGAGTTCCTAGCTCTCTTGTATAGTGCATCAAGAGCGCATCGGAAAGGGACTCTTTCCAGCTAGGCTCCGCTTCACTTAATTCAATCTACTATTTAATTTATTCGCACATACGAGGCATAAAGAAGCGTCCTACGAGATTACATTTCGCAATTCTGGACAATGCAGGGTAGCCCAAGGCGCAGCTAGCCCCTGTAAGAACGCAGCCAATCACGTACGACGATGCGTCTCGGCCACCTGGCCTAGGCTAGACCAAGTCCAGGCCAGGCCCCAACCAGCGACACTCTGCCGGCCCCGGAAATCCCCAAACATTACGCATGCTGCGTCAACATCGACAAAAGGCATTCATTCTCCATTCTCAGCAACTCACCCGACATTCACCTCGCTGTATCCTCGCTTCGAGCACTCATGGCCACCGAGATACTGCCCCGATTTCTCCTGCCGCGGCTTAGCTGGGCCGCACCCGTCTCTGCTTCTCGCACAGCGCGGCCGCTTACCGTTTCCCAGGGCGGCAACCTCGTTTCCCGATGGCATCACTCGACCACGACCGTGAGGACTCGCCAAGACTCCTCTCCTCGATGGCGATGGACACCGCAGAACAACAGCCCTGTACTATCCCGGAACTTCCACGCGACAGCGCCACGACGACGAGACCACCACTTTGACACGCTCAAATTCGTCAAGCGTTTACAGGGCGAGGGATTCACGGAAGAGCAATCCGTGGCCATGATGAAGGTGCTCAACGATGTCATTGAAGAGAGGTACGTGGCTCATATGAGATGAGATGAAAGTCCACCTTTTCACTGAGGTGAAGAAGTCGTCTTTCTCGATAACCCAAACATGTTTTTTTCTTTCTTTTTCCTTCCTTCACCCCTCTTCCACATCTGACCAACATGCAACTCAACTCGCCCCATCCAGCATCCAAAACCTGACCCGCACAATGGTCCTCCGCGAAGACGCCGCCAAGGCAACCTACACCCAGAAAGTCGACTTCGCCAAGCTCCGCTCCGAGCTCCTCTCCGCAGACAGCACCGAGTCCAACACGACGCGAACGGCGCACGAGCGTCTCACCAACGACATTGCCAAGCTCAGCAGCCGTCTGCGGGACGAAATCTCGCGAACGCAGGCCAGTGTGCGGCTGGATCTGAATTTGGAAAAGGGCCGCATTCGCGAGGAGGCGGTTGGGCAGGAGCTCAAGATTAAGGAGACGGAGACCAAGATTGAGCAGGAGGTGGCGGCTCTGCGGGAGAAGCTGGAGCAGGTCAAGTTCCAGACGCTGCAGTGGCTGATGGGCGTGTGTACTGGGTTTGCGGCGCTGATGTTGGGTGCTTGGAGATTGCTCATGTAGGGTTGGGGGTTAGCTGTATCTGACTGCCTTTTTTCTTCTCTTCTCTTTTCTTTCTTTCTTTTTTTTTTTCGGTTTGTATTTTTTTCCCGGCTTTCTTTTTTACGTCTCTTTTGTATTCAGAGCTACATATATACACGTGGACGATAGCGGGCTTAATATGTATATGTATTTTTTACCATTGTTTTTATATATATTTATCTTGCGACACTCGACTCGACTGGAACCATCTGGCCTGGTGCTTCATCCGACGCGCCCCGCTGCACTTCCCGCGCAAAGGACCAGACACTTCAAGTCCAGAGCCTATTATGTGACCACTGCATGCAGACCCAGCCCAATTCGGCCCCTTCTCACCCACCGAGCAACCTCGAGCCTTGAACCTTGAATCCTATGCCCATTCAACGGCGCCTGCAATAAGCACTCGCAACGACCAACCAAATCGACCAAGTATCAACATGGCCGGCAAGCCCAAGGTTCTGCTTCTGGGTGAGATTGAGCAGTATGTGTAGCAAAGAGCCAGTCTACTTGCCTACCTACCTACCCTACCCTACCTAGGAGGTAGTTAGGACGAACGACGTTGTCAATCCAACACGATGACACACACACACACACACTCACTCACTTATACACACACACTCACTCATACACACACACTCACTTATACACACACACTCACTCATATATACACCATCCCATGCTAACCCACTCCCCCAAACACCCCCCAAAGCGCCCACGACGCCTGGTCCAAGATTACCCAAATCGCCACCGTCCTCACCCCCCAGGCCAAGAACCGGGAGGAATTCATCGCCGAGTGCCGATCCGGTGCCTTTGACGGTGTGGTCGTCGCGTACCGCACGTTTGACTCGTTTGATGTGACGGGGAGGATTGACAATGAGGTGCTGGATGTGTTGCCGTCGAGCTTGAAGTTTCTGTGTCATAATGGTGGGTTTTTATATATATATATATATATATATACACACATTACAGCGCTGTTTTGGGGCGTCACACTTTCTGCCACTATGTTTCTTTTTTTTTCTCCTTTTCTTGTTTTTGCTTTTCTTTGCTTATTATTTCTTTCATTCTTTTTTTTCTTTTTATTCCTTTTTCTTTTCTTCTACTATAAAAACACTATAAGGAGAAAAAAACAACAACCAAGTATTATATAACTCATCCATTCTACACAGGCGCCGGCTACGACCAAGTCGACATCCCATCATGCACCTCCCACGCCATCCACGTCTCCAACACCCCCACCGCCGTCGACGACGCCACCGCTGACATCGCCATCTGGCTCCTCATCGGCGCCCTGCGCAACTTCCCCATCGGCATGTCTGCCCTCCGCGCCGGACACTGGCGCGGCACGCCCCAGCCCCCGCGCCTGGGCCACGATCCGCAGGGCAAAGTCCTGGGCATTCTGGGCATGGGCGGCATAGGCAGGAACCTGGCCGCCAAGGCGAGGGCGTTTGGAATGAGGATTTGCTATCACAACCGGAGCAGGCTGGCCGAGGAGCTGGAGGAGGGGGCTGAGTATGTGAGTTTTGAGGAGCTGCTGAGGGGGAGTGATGTGTTGAGTTTGAATTTGCCACTAAATGTGAGTTTTTCACCAATGTTCCTGTGTCTTTCTCTTCTTACTTTGAAGAAAAACTAAGAAAAACAACATAAAAAAAAAACAAAGAACAAAAAAACACCATAAAACATAAAATAAAAGTCTAACTCAAACAGCCCCAAACTCGCCACATCATCTCCACCCCCCAATTCAATATCATGAAACCCGGCATCGTCATCATCAACACCGCCCGCGGCGCCGTCATGGACGAAGACGCCCTCGTGCAGGCCCTCCACGCCGGCACCGTCTCCAGCGTCGGCCTCGACGTCTACGAGGACGAGCCGGTCATCCACCCCGGCCTGTTGGCGAATCCGAATGTGCTGCTGGTGCCGCACATGGGGACCTGGACGGTCGAGACGCAGACCAAGATGGAGGAGTGGGCGATTAGCAATGTCGTTATGGCGGTCGAGGAGGGCAGGTTGAGGAGTATTGTGCCTGAGCAGAGGGATTTGGTGTGAGGGGAAGGGCTGGCTGGTACGCGGGTGGGCGACTTGGTTGTCGGGTTAGGTATGTGGTTTGTGTATGTTGGGAGGAAATGCATACATACATACATGCATACATATGTATGTACATACGGTATATGTATGTAGATCGCGATTAGAAGCTCGTTAGACAGATACCTCGACGCTTTTACGTTGACATAGTCACGACTTACAAATAGGACCATGGCCAAACCAAAAAAGACCAAACAAACAACCAATGCACAAGCATGCCAACTGTACTGACCACGTACATCATCACACTGCCTTCCACACAAGACCTTTATTCGTGCTTGGATTCGCAATCAGAATCCACATTGTCGTCGCATTAAAAGAGACCAACTCTATCTAATGGCCGCGGTTGACGGGGCTCTTTCCGCCAACGCGCCTCGGATCCAACCGAGAACACCATCCATTCTTCCCCAAAAGTTTTCTCTCTCCGCAACTTTTTATTTCCTTTTCCCGTTTTGCTTCCTCCATGCCCTCGCCATGAAAGGGGGGGGGGGAATACCATGTCTAGTAGAAAGAGCCAACGCCATTTTGTTGAAAAAGCAGACCTTTCTTTGTCGCTCCTTCTCCTGTCCACGCAGCAAGATAGTGTATAAAGGAAAAAGAAACAAAAAATAAAAATCTCCGTCATATCTTTAAAAAAAGATGGGAGACAAGGCTACCAGAGACAAAGGAAAAATCCTGATTTGTTATGTTTTCTTTTCGTTTTTCTGTGGCTTTTCTTGAAGTCCACAAAACAAAGGAAAATTTATAAATCAAGAAACAAAAGAAAAGAAAAGAAAAACTCAACCAATCCATATGCCATGCAAGTTTATGCTGTTGAATCCACAATTTTGCCGTCAACAAGAAAAAAAAAACGGCCAAAGTCGTTACACATAGGAATCCGGTTGACGGACCCTTGGGAATAAATAAATTAAATTAGTAGCGGTAAATGTCGCTCTTGAAAGGACCCTCAGCAGGCAGGCCGAGGTATTCAGCCTGAACGGGGGTGAGAGTGCTGAGCTCAGCCTGGACGTGGCTAAGGTGGAGACGGGCAACCTCCTCATCGAGGATCTTGGGCAAGACATAGACACCGACGTCGAGCTTGGAAGATCTGGCGAATTCAATGTGCTTCTTGCCGAAAGCCTCGTCGCGGGCCTTGTACAGCATGATCTGAGCCAAAACCTGGTTGGTGAAGGAGCAGGACATGACAAAAGAGGAGTGGCCAGTAGCACAACCAAGGTTGACAAGACGACCCTCAGCAAGCAAAACGATGTGGCGGCCATTCTTCATCAAGAATCGGTCAACCTGAGGCTTGATGTTCTGCACGGACTGAGCGTTGGCCTTGAGCCAGGCAACATCGATCTCGATGTCAAAGTGACCAATGTCTGTAAAAGGGCAAGTGGTCAGCAACATGCTTCGCCGAAAGCTTTTCCGTTGACAATGAGGAAGGACAAAAAAAAAAAAAACTTACTGCACACGATGGCGTCATTGGGCATAGACTCAAAGTGGACGCCAGTCAGAATATCACGGCAACCAGTGGTGGTGACAAAGATCTGACCAATTTTGGCAGCCTTCTCCATGGTGGTGACTTGGTAGCCAGCCATGGCGGCCTGGAGAGCATTGATGGGATCAATCTCAGTAATCAAGACGCGGGCGCCCATGGTAGCGAGAGCCTCAGCACAGCCCTTGCCAACGTCACCGAATCCGGCAACAACAGCAACCTTGCCAGCAACCATGACGTCGGTAGCACGCTTGATTCCGTCAATGAGAGACTCACGGCAACCGTACAAGTTGTCAAACTTGGACTTGGTGACGCTGTCGTTGACATTGATGGCAGGGACAAGGAGCTTGTTGTCCTTGAGCATGCGGTACAGGTGGTGGACACCAGTGGTGGTCTCCTCAGAGACACCGTAGCAGTCCTTCAGCATCTCGGGGTATTTGGTGTGGACAAGGCTGGTCAGGTCACCACCGTCGTCGAGGATCAGGTTCAGCTTGGCACCGTCCTTGAAGGCAAGCAGCTGCTGCTCGAGGCACCAGTTGTACTCCTCCTCGGTCTCGCCCTTCCAGGCAAAGACGGGAACACCGGAGGCGGCGATGGCGGCGGCGGCGTGGTCCTGGGTGCTGAAGATGTTGCAGCTGGTCCAGGTAACTTCGGCACCGAGAGCAGTCAAGGTCTCGATGAGGACAGCAGTCTGGATGGTCATGTGCAGGCAGCCAGCAATGCGGGCGCCCTTGAGAGGCTGGTCTGCGGCATACTTTTCTCGGGTGGCCATGAGACCAGGCATCTCATTCTCGGCGAGCTCGATCTCCTTGCGACCAAAGGCAGCGAGAGACAGGTCAGCGACCTTGAATTTTTGAGCGGGAGCAGCCATTGTGATGAAAGGAAGGGATGTGTTTTGTTGCGGGTGAAGGGGGGAGGGGACGAATGGGATAAAAAAAAAAGAAGATTGGAAAAGAGAGGAGCGAGGGGAGAAGAGAGTATATGAGGTTTTTGGATGCACCAGGGCGGAGCGAAAGACGGCAGTAACAAAATCCTCAAGGTCTGGTATTACTAGACGAGGGGGGCAGAAAAAAAAATAAAATCGACTAACGCAGCACGAGGAGGGGCGGGTTGCTTCGAGGTTGGAGGGGCGGCGACAAGACAGCAGCTCTCCGGTGCAGTCTGCTTGCGGTGTGCTCGTTGCTGGTTCGCTGGTTCGCTGTCGCTGGCTCGCTAGTTCGTTCGCTCGGGATTGGGCGGTGTGTAAAGGCTCGGCCATGAGGGGCAAAACTTTTCTCCAGCATTGAACGCAGACGGCGGGAAGCGGGGCAAGCCAAGCAAGTGTTGCCAGACAATGTCGCCCGAAGCCCTCCTCCTGCGGATCCAGCATCCCTTCCCGACGACTGAGCAGTGGGGTGCTGCGAACCTCTTTTCGTGTTTGCATCGCTTAGCTTGAACCATTCCGTGCTTGATGAGTTCAGGAATGGAAGCGTAAGGCACCAATGGCAGACAATGGCAGACAATATACGCGTAGATATTTATCCTCGGCAGAAATGGGCAGAAAAAAAAGTAGAGGAAAAAAAAGCCCAGTTGAAATACTGTACCAAATCAATGGTTCTCTTGTCGCTAAAATCTAGACAAAAGAAACCTTCATACGTTATTCCCACTATATCCGGAACGCCGCTAATGCTACCTGCCAACTGGTGCCAATTCCTTCCCATAAATCCTCCCATCTTTTTGGTCCGCAGGAATCAAAGCCGATATTGCTTGCTTGCGTCCTTGAGACTATTTTACTGAGGCATCAAGTTTTCCCGAACGGCAAACATCTTGGCACTAACATTCGACGTGAATCCATCAACCTGCTTGCTGTACTGCTCTACCTGCTTGGCGTTCAACATACCCTCCAGACGGCTGGGTTCCTGAGGCATCTTGAACAGTCTTTGCCACTCATCCTCGGGCAGAAGAGGCTGCTTAGCCAACAGACGTTGAGCGTTCTCCGTTTTTCGCTTCGCTTGCCACTGCGAGATCTTGGCCTGTTCACGGGTCACCTGGCGCTGATAGAACTGGAAGTTGTTGAGGTCGGTGTAGTGGGACTCGATGCTCTCGAGCAGCAGGTCGCAAGTCTTCTCCAGGAAGGGATCAATAGAAAGATCCAAATTGTCGATGGACGGGTATAGAGGGGCCTTGATGGCGTCTCGCTTGATATCGGAGATGGAGGTGGGGGGTTTGACTTCATCGGTCGGCGCCGTAGCAGGCATTTGGTGCAGAAATGTTGTGAGGAGGTGCGAATTGTGCACGTTGATGGGCAGCTCCGCCAGGATATCACGGAAAGTGAGCTTGGACTTTTGCAGGCTATCAAGAGGGCTGATTAGTCTTTCTTTCTTTTCTCTCTTGTTTTGGGGGGGAAAACCGGGGGGGGGGGGGGGGGGGGTTAATGTGTGCGGCCGAAATGCTGACACGTCATATACGTCAAGGGGAAGCACAAGTCTTACATATCCGTGGTGAATTTCCCTTCCTTGTAGACGGCCATGAAAGAATTGGTCAATCGGAATGCTCTCAATGCCAAGTTGCCCTGTGAGCTCTTGCTGGTGTCGTAAACTAGAGCAATAGCCTTTTCGTTTTCCTTCTGGTAGTGATATTGGTTCTCGATGAATCCCATATTCACAAAGTTTCCCATCGTAGCACTGGTGTACCATCCGACATTGTTTGCGTCAATGTTGACTTCCTTCAAGTATCGGATCATTTCGTTCTGGTAGGCAATGTTGGCCTTTTGTCGCGGAGCAGCGGCGGCGATCGATGAGGTATCGTTTTGGTGACCTTCGGCCGTGGCACTGTCGATTGTGGGAAATTGAAAGGTGTTGGTGACCTCAAGGACGTTATTCTGATCCATGCCGACAATAGATCCCGTGGCAATCGTGGGAAAAGTTGAGGAGCAGTGCTTGGCGATCTTCATGATGACCTGTGATGCTGCGGTGTGAGCAACCTAGGGGTCGAGAGGTGGGGCAACCGCCGGCGATTCTGCAAACTTACCAGAGCCTCAACCTGGACGGCCTGAAAAGGCGCATCTTTTAAAGAATCACTCATTTTATCCGTTCGTCTCTTTGCTATGCCGTGGGCGCTCGGGGCAGGAGTTGGGTGCGTGGATAAGGTGAGTTTTGTCGATATAGGTTCTCTCTGTTGATGGAATATCGAGCTTTTCGCGTGCCTAAGTTGTGGGCGTTGTGGGCTGAAAGCGGTCACGTGCGGCAGAATTTCGCGGGATGACCGCAAAACGCCTGGTTCCCCAGACTGCGTGGTTTTTTGCTCACGTCACATTCAGTTCCATCACACAGACAATCATATCACGGAGGATTGGACCACGCATACTACAGCCGCAACAACCATTTCATTTTTTTTTTGGAATCATACTATCAAAAATGCACTGACTATAGAAATATAGGATTTCGCTTGCTGTATCAAATGCATCACAATTCTAGCTGCTAGCAACTTCAATGCAAACTGAAATCGAGAATACCACACGCCACCATTGATCTCCAGTGGCTCGCTCTATGTCGCAAAACGCCTGCTATGTGCCATGAAAACAATTTTTCCCGACTTGACATGTGGCCGGCTAACTTTCAGAAGATGTGAAACGATACTGTTTTCCTCGTTCAGCATATGATTTTTCTTCGCACCATCCCGACTTCACGTTCACTCCCAACCTGTGAGTTCCCAGCTATCGACGTTGTCTCGAATCGTCAATCGATGCTGGTCGATTTTCCAGGAAGCATACAAAGATCGCGTGGCGCCGGCGGCCTTGCGATGAGATGGACCTGTCCCGCCTTGTATGGCCTCCTGACGAGATCTCCAAATACAGGTTGCGAGGTTTCGCAGCTCGTCGTCAGGGGATCCAAACCAGTATCTTGAAAGATTGTCAACACCATCTGTTGTAAAAAGATGACAGTGCAGATTAGGGGACCACGACTTACTTGAGAAAACCTCCACTGGCGATCGCTTCAGCGTGGGCGGCCTTGTCCAGCTCACCGAGGTGACTATAGTCCGTGCTGGGTTTGATTTGGGATCTGAATGCGACGATATAGAATGAAGTTTCCTTGAACTCTTTACCCGACTTCTTCACAAGCTGTCGCAACTCATTGATGACCTCTGACCAGTTGAACGACTCCTTGTATGAAGCGGTGGCGTAGTCTTCTCGAACCGCCCGCAGTACTGACAGTGCCCTGGATAGAAGAGCGTTCTCGTTGTCTAATGTTTGCAAGTCCAACAAATGATCTCTGTCGGTGTATGGTGATTGGATGATGAAGCGTTCCTCATTGGAGCCATTGTCGTGTTGAAGATCAAAAATGGCCTCCTTTTCCCGCAAGAAACTGGGAACTTCGGTTGCACGGGCAGTTTTTACCTCTTGGACCGCCATCTTGACAACAGCGGGTGCTCCTTCAGTCAGTGCCTTGGTTGTTGGTAACAAATACCAAAGTGTGGGAGTTTGGGGAGTCTGCAGGCGTTCCAAGATGGGACGAAAGCACCGTTATAGTGGAAGGGACAAAGTTGACTGCGACACAGAATCAGAGATGCTGGACCGCCGGCGCATGGCGAGAGGTCTTACGGGGTTATTTAAAAGAATCAACATGGCGCATCTAGGGGCAAGCTGGTCGACAGGCTACACCGCTCCGCAAACGAAAGCATAAGATTTGCATGTCATCCACGACACTGGCCATGAGGAGGCAAGAGCCAAATCCAAAGCCCAAGCTCGAGCCCGAGCCCTGGCCCTGGGCGTGTGCTAGCAATTTGGCGATATCAACAGGCATGGCAACGGGGCTAAAGGAAGAATTCTGCGCCTGCTGGCCAGTCAGAGTAGCACAGAGGGTCTCGATGCGCCGATGAGGTACTCGGAGCAACTTATTTCGCAATCCATATGAATCAGCAAAAGTCAAAAAATGATCCGTGCCGGGTGGCTTAGCGGATCCCCCTTTTGTATGATGACAGATCCAGGAACAACACAACATGATTGGAACAGGCTTGTGCGGAAGGTGTCGGTACGTGCCAGCCGGCGGACGACGGGAGCCGGCCCCGAGACTGAAAAGCATCAGTCTGGTTTGTATGACTTGTACGTGGCAGCGTTTTCTTCAAATCCAAGGTCATGCTCTGTCGACGAATTGGTGCATCAATTTATTGGATGGCAGTCCACAAGAGACAATTGGAAAACATTTCTGATTTCCACTTGGAGGGGAAGTCGAAACTCGGCAAACTCACTGGCTCTGTTCCTGCAACCCTGGCGGGCTCCCCAGGGCACCCCCCACACCCACTTAGGGTGTTTGGAACTTCAGATCTCCGACAGCTGTGGGGACCCCTGACGGCACGACAATTGACCCCGAATCACACCATCGCACTATCCGACCGGTCAGGTGACCCGGGTCAGTGCTCACTGGTCACTGCAATGCTCATTCTGTCTGTTGCTTGCCAGTCGTGCGAGAGAGACTTCGGACGATGGGCCTTTTCTCGAGCCTGAGAAGAAGCGTCACGAATTCGGGCGCGTTGAGGCGCATCGCCAAGAACCAAGACACCAGACGACGCAGACGCCTTTTGTATGCCGTCCGATATTTGGAATACGGGCGCACTCGTCCAATGCCACGACGGCTGCGGGCCGTTCCAGTGACTACTGCGCCAAAAGAGGCATTGGCATGGACGTCCAGTCACAGCAACTGTGAAGCTCTCTTACACCAAACGTATACGGCGAACTGTTCAGAATCACCTTGAACTCACTGCACCCCAGGCATGCTTATCAATCACAAAGTTTGTAGGGCCAAGACTTTATAATCTTCCTGTTACACAGAAACCCTACATCGCACGAGGGGAAAAAAAAGAAAAAAGAAAAAAAAAATTATGCCGTGCGATGAAGCTGTACCTCGTGGATTACAAATGCTGCTCAGCACCGGCAAACGTATGGAAAGTGCTATAATTGCACCTCCTCTGTCTTGGCGGGTTGAGCGGAGGGGTCTTGTCGCTGACGCTTTTAGATCTTAATGTTACTCGTGGGGGACAAAAGAAAGTCGACAGATTGGATAGTAGGCATTAGATATGGAGCGCGAAATTGGTCGATTGTGTCGTCATGGCCATATTGTACAGACTCAAAGGACGAAGAGACGTTGATTGAGCACAGGTACATTGTACATACAGTACATTGTATGACATGGCATACATTCAGGATACCGCCGGGTCAAGCTGCGCATCTATCCAATGCATCTGATGATATAAATGATTTCCCGAAATAGCTGCTACAAACCGGTGAGAAAAGTCCGGGTTGACATGGCTTGAAATGTTGTATCCTCAGTCTTCTGCGCAAAACATTTGCGAAACTCTACGTCTCAACCAAACGAATCATCACATCACAGCATCTTTCCGCTTCCGCTGCTCCAACCACACCTTGGCAGCATCATATGTCCCCAGATACAACGAACTCCCGATCGCCGTCCACCCTGATCGGAGCAAGCCCCCCCGGAAGAGACCCCTGACCCCCCGTTCCCGATAGACCATCTTGACCACCGACCAGGACCCCACGCCATCTGCCTTCCCCGCCATGATCATCATCCTCGTCTTCACAACGTCACTAGGCGTCGTGAGGCAAGCCGCCACCGCGCCAGCACTTCCCGCACAGAGCCCAGCAATCAAGCCCGCCTCCAGAATCCCCTTGTCCTGCTCCCCCTTCTCCTCGTCCTCTCCCCGACCCGCCCTCCTCCTTCTCCACGCCCACGACCGAAGCTGCTCAAAGATGGGAAACTCCAGCGCCGTAAACGGAAGGTTGCGCGCCACCAGCGCCGTATACCCCGTGAATAATCTCCTTCTCGACGAACCATTTCCCGCCAGTTGACGAAAAGCCTGCAGAGATGTAGAGTTTTGCGCCATTGCTGCGATTCTCCCCCTTGATGGTGACGATGACGATGACGAGGACGACGCTGATGGTGAGGAGCTGCGCTGCTCGCAGAGCATTTGGGCATTCTGCTTGATGACTTCCGCCGGCGCAATCACCAAACACGACACCAATTCAGCCAGTGCCGACGCAGAGGCATGCACGAGCGACTCATGCACCGGGAGGGCATTTCCAATAAAAATCTTGGACTGCTCGTAGGTTGAAAAGAAGAGACCAGCTGTATGTAGTGCATGGTCAGCACTCAGCACTCGGGATTGTCTACAAAGGAGAAGAAGAAGATGAAACAGGAGAAGAACAGAAGAAGAAGAAGAAGAAGAAAGGAAGAGCAAAAACAATACCCGCCGGCAGAGAGGCCAGCACAACACTCCCAATCCCCTGATACAATCCCCTCAGCGCAAATGCATTCTGCTTCGACGACGACCCATACGTAGCGACGTAGTCTTGGCTCTGGAACCTCGTCTTGATGGTGTCGAGCGGGTAGACGAGCATATCGACAGTGAAGGCGGCCACGGCGCCGGCCTAGACGCGAGTAAGGAGGTAAGGATGAGTTTATATTCCGAGCTGTCCAGGATTTTCTAACAAAGGAAAAAAAAAAAAATGAAAAACAGGCTGGCATGCGTTTTTTTAAAAAGACTTACTACATAGACGTCCATTGAGGCTTTTTTCCAGCGGCCAATTCACTGTTTTGAGATGGATGGTTATGCTGTTTTGGTTGTTACGTGCTTTTTTTTTTAATTCATAAAATATCCAGCAGACGTCCAAGTCGCAGTTGTGCAGTGTGCAGTGTGCAGTGTGCAGTGCGGTGCACGGTATGGTATGCAGTGTGCGGTATTGCCCGATGCGTCGTCCCAAGAATGACATCATGACCAACAAGAGTCGTATTTCCGTCTGTTGCGTCGTCCACATTCGTTCTCGGGCACCACACACACCACCGATACGGGCGGTCAGGCCCCATTCTCAACAGCAGCAAGCAGGAACGTGAATGGGGAAAAATCAAGTCGGCGAAATGAGCAGCAGCTGCATATCACGACCGGTGGGCAATACCTTGTCAACTGGGTGCGCACCGGACGTTTCTGTGATGCAAGACACAGAGAGCAAAGTGCACACCCGACAAGCATAGAAAGAACGCTTTACGACAATCCCAGCAGGTCCTGAATTCTCGAGATACGATGTGCAGCAGAAAGAAAAAAAAAAAGAAAAAAATGGCTGTGCGCATTATGTCTATATCAATTCTATGCTCCTAACTGGATATATGCCTGACCCAGCAAGTGACGTCCTGTGCAAGTACGCCCATTCTTTTTTCGTGTGAAAGTCCACCTTTTTCGTTGATAAAACAGAAAGAAAAAATAAAATGAAATGGAATGGAATGAAAAAAAATAAAATGAATTGAAGGAAACAAAAAAGACAGGGAATGAGAATCACAACTTGCTTCGAGTACCGCTCAAGTCCTCCGACACCACGGCTACCACGACGCAAATGTCGTCGACTTTGCCGCCACGCCACGGGTCGTAGGGGTAGTATTTTTGGACTTCTTTGGCAAACGGCCCGTCGACTTTGGTGTTGATGCTGGCGGCTTTTGCGGCAGCAACAATCTTGGTGGCCAGCAGGCTTTGCAGAGTGATGGGCTTGGCCGTGGTGATGGAGATGTTGTCGTTCGGCTCCGGGGTCTGGCCGCTGGAGCTGGAGGGCCTGGTCAGCGAGTCGATGGCGTCGCCGACGCGGACGCCGCCGGCGGGGGTCCTTTGCCATGCCCCGCTGGAGACCATGACGCGGCTGGCGATTCTGAGAATGTCGTGGCGAAAGAGATTATCCAGGACGCCGTCCGTGGCGAAGACGAGGATGTCGCCGTGACGCACGTAGTGTTGCGACACGTCTGCGTCGCGCGGTAGGTCGCAGAACTGGGTGCCTCCAAAGGCTGCCATGCGCGCGGCCACGCTCGGCGGCACCAGCGATAGCTGGAAAGGCGTGTTGAAGTCATGGGTCTGCGGTTCCGAGTAGGCATTAACGGCGTTGAGGCGGAGTTGCAGGAAGCCGGAATCCCCCAGATTCGCCACGTCAAAGGTGCCGTCTGGCGCGGCGACGCCCACGCAGGCCGTGCTTCCGCCGGCTTGTACTGATCGATCGTTGCAGATGGCCTCGTAGCCCTGTTGCATGAGTCGCTGCGCCGTCAGACGCGCGGTTTTGCCTGCCTCGTGCGCGTGCGCCGAAGCGGCCATGTAGTCGCAGAATCCGTGGGAGAAGTCGGCCGGGTCCACCCCCGAATCTACCCAGCCGCCGACGCCGTCTGCGACACCGAATGCGATGGAGCCCGTGTCTTGGACGCGACTGACGAAGAAGGCATCGTGGCCAGAATCGGGACGAGAAGACCGCCGCCGGGTGCGAGGAGCTTGTATGCGGTTGTACGGATTGAAGTGGAATACATGAGATGACGGGTCGAAAGGGCGGTCTTTGCCGATGAAGGAAGCGGCAATGTGGTAGCTGAATCGAGAAGATGAAGGAGAGGACGTTGACAATGTCGACGATGTTCGAGAGGGTGTCGGCGAGGAGGACGAGGACGAGGAGTAGGCTTTTGAACGCGAAACATCGAGTTTGTGGTGCCGCGAGGCTGCCATGAACACACAGGTATGCTTGTAATTCAGGAGAGAAACTAAATATGAGTTGACCGGCGAACATCAGTTGATCAAAGTCCACGTCCATCGCCGACAAGGTTCAAGGGTCTTTTGGAGCAGGACGGGAATAAAAAACAGCCAAGCTGCCTGCATACCTCCAACAGACGTCCGCCACGCAGTCTTTGCAGTCTTTGCAGTTGCAGCAATCCTGACAGGCGATGCAGCAGCCATCGAAGGCCGGGTAACCGTGTTGCGCGGTTCTGCAAAGTCGTTGCCGCGAGCAAAAGAGACGAGAATGATCTACATATGATGACGGTGGGAATAAAGAAAAACCTGAAGGAAAAACCCCCCCCCAAAAAAAAAACCAAAAAAAAAGACCTGACAATGCTCGCGCGGGATAGTAAGTGCACGCGGGTTTGTCGCGCTCGACCATCCATTGGGAGGGTCCCACGTTGCACGAAACGAGACAAGCGTGCACGGGGCAGGCCGGCAAAATCTGGGGATTCCAGGATTCGCTCTCCGTCTGTGCCTGGCTGTTGGAAAGAGAGAACCACGAACCAGAACTTGCTCAATTGATCAATTGACTGGATATAATGGCGCATCTGGTCTGGCGGATTCTCTGCGCTCTGGTCTGCATGTCCAATTGTTGGGACCAGAATGGGCTGGACTACGCTGTGTACAGTACAACGAGACCTTTACTTGCGTCACCCAACATGTACATATATATGTATGTATTTTGTTATATAATTCAGTACCCTCCATGTCTCATCGCGCTATTCATGGCTGTTTATTAGGCAGAAGTCGCCTAGCCATGTACATCTGTAAAAGAAAGCACGAGTTGTTGCACATGTGCCCTAGACGTGGGTTTTTGTCTGTCCTGGTCTGTCATTGATTACCTAATCCGAGGTCATCACAAGCGTGCTCCGGCTTTCTCTCTCTTAGCCGAATTGACAATACCGCGCTTCTGATTGGCTTCCGGATACTCTGCGATCCATGTCCTAATAACCGAGGATGGCGACTGCTTCCAAATTCAAAGAGGCAAACACATCAGACACCACCGCCCGCAGCCAACCTACCAACTAGTAACGTCTCTGGACGGACTTTCGCATAGCCTTACAACCACGCGTCATCCTTCGGTGGCGACTTATCGTGTGCACTGTTCTCTTGTCCGTCTTGTCCCTTGCTGCGACCCTCAATTGGCGACCCGCCTCTCCGTCTTCTCTGGTCGTTTTCTTTTTTCCTTTTCCTTTTCCTTCTCGCCTCCGTCCACTCTCGACATACTCGATCCCCTCAATCTTTCTCCTCGCATCACGAAAATGGCTTCCCTCCGCTCGTCAACTCGAATTCTCGGCTCGTCCCTGAGGACGGCCATGCGCCCCGGCGCCGTCTTCACGCGATCGATGGCCTCTGTGGGCGAGGCTCCCCAGGAACAACAGGCTTCCAAAATGAAGACGTTTCAAATTTATCGATGGAATCCCGATACCCCTGCCGAGAAGCCCAAGATGCAGTCCTACACGATCGACTTGAACAAGACCGGGCCCATGGTGTTGGATGCCCTCGTGAGGATCAAGAACGAGCTCGATCCTACCCTGACATTCCGCCGAAGTTGCCGTGAGGGAATTTGCGGTAGCTGTGCCATGAACATAAACGGGCAGAACACATTGGCATGCCTTTGTATGTTGTCACCTGAGATTTACAAAAGACTTTTTAAAAGCATGAAGAGAAAAAAAAAAAACCCACAGGGACCAAAAGGATCTAACTCGAAAGCACGACAGGCCGTATCCCCGATGAGAGTTCCAGCGACGTCAAGCTATATCCCCTGCCGCACACCTACGTCGTCAAGGATCTTGTTCCCGATTTGACGCACTTTTATAAGCAATACAAGTCTATCAAGCCCTACCTTCAGCGCGATACTCCTGCTCCGGATGTAGGTTTTGTCTCTGTGCTCTGTTTTTTTTTTTGAAAAGAATAAAAAAAAAGTAAAAAAAAAGTCATTCGATGGGACATATACTGATGTGGTTGTTTTCCGTTTCTTAGGGTAAGGAATACCGTCAAAGCAAAGAGGATCGCAAAAAGTTGGATGGTTTGTATGAGTGCATCCTTTGCGCTTGCTGCTCAACGTCATGTCCCTCATACTGGTGGAACTCGGAGGAGTACCTTGGACCTGCCATCCTGCTCCAGTCGTACCGATGGCTCGCCGACTCACGAGACGAACGCAAGGGCGAGCGCCGCGCCAACTTGGAGAATAGCATGAGTCTGTACCGTTGCCACACCATTCTCAACTGCACGCGTGCGTGCCCCAAGGGCTTGAACCCAGGCAAGGCCATTGCCGAGATTAAGAAGCAAATGTCGCTCTCATAAACTACCAATGTAGGGAGATGGTGCAAGGGGCGGCAATGTGGCGATGGCCATTGGAAATGACTTTCGTCGAGAAATTGACATTATTGCTTTTCGTGTCACACCCTGGACACCGCTTGTAGTGTCCGGGAGCCCTTTTTACTTGATGACGGAGTAGTCCGCAGGGTGCATGAAGCAAGGGGGCTGAGAACAAAAGTCGGTCTCTGCGTATGAGGCCTTGTCGGGGCGTGTACGTCTATGATGGGATAGACAGAATAGTAAATACATCTAGCATCTTTTTCTTTGTTCACTCGATGAGAAAGTACGTGTGCTTGTGCAATCTCCGATCCGATGACATTGCTGCCGTGGCCATGTCGTATCCATGATGTAATAACACAAATCCCATCTAAGTACATACATACCATACATAATGCAAATATGCATCTCCCATTCCGTCCAAGTACACATGCATCATTACCAGTAGGTATCGACTTGCACGTACACCCCCAACCCCCTCCTTCCCTACCATGCTGATACGCCATCGCCCGCCACCCACACTCAAAGCCCCCTCCAGCGTCATTCCATTCGCCTCCCACGACACGTTGGACACCTCGAGAGAACAGCTACGCCAGGTACTCTTTTGACTCATGATACACCCAGGGCTCAACGTGCTGCCCTGTTGGTCTGCCCGCATGGCCGGGCACATGCATGGCATCGGAGCTGCACGCCCGGCAAGGGGGAACGATGTAACCGGTCCGGGTCCGGGGGGAGCTATCATGGCTTTTTTCTTTTTCTTTTTCTTTTTTTCTTTTCTTTTCTTTTTTTCTTTACTGACGCCCGAAGCACAAGGTACTGATATTGACATGCGTGTTGCTCGAGAGGTGTTGTCTGACGTGCAGGGGCATGCATACATGCAACCTAGTACCGAGTACCTACCTACGTGTATACCTCTTTGAAGCAGGCCGAGGCCATGTGGCACGTACGTCAAATAGTGTTGTAGATCGCAAAAAGCCAGATTGTTTGGGGGGGGGGAAGGGGGGGGGCAGGACACATGCATCCGAGAGTTGCCCTGCCTGGGAAGTGCAAAGCAAAGCATCAGTTGATGCCCGTATGATGGATGAAATTGGGGAAAGTTAAAAAAAACCAATTAATCACACCAGCTTGTAACTTAAGAAGTAAGTTTGAGGTCTCGTGGTATCACCCCACGTTTCTCGCCTCCATAGCCTAGGCCCGGTTTACCCCGTCTCTCCACGCGGAATAAAGCTTGATGGTGGCCAGAAAAAAAAAAGGACCAGTCCAGACTTGTTCTTCTTGTTTCCCCAGCCAAACAAGCGTGGTCTCTCGTCTGGGGGTCGTATTGACTGCTTGCCAGGCCATGCGACATGTCATGCCACCTTGATTGCCTATCAGATTTGCTGACCTGAGACTATTCTGGACACACCACCTACCTGGTCACATTGTGAGACAAGTTTATAGGCTGATTTATTTTATTCATGTATTCTTTATCTATTATTCATCTAGGTTTAGGTTTCCCAACGAAAAAAAAAAGAAAGAAAGAAAGAAAGAAAAGGAAAAAA
>SRPT01000930.1:0-11776 GCA_018360205.1 Claviceps digitariae
TTTTTTGCTTCTTCGTCTTACTGAGGTGCCGCCGCCGCCAGCGCAGCCAATAGAAATCCAATCGCTGGAATCATGACGACGTGTTATCCTTTTCCCTTCTTTTCTGCGAATCCTGGCAACTACAGAATTTTACAATGGGGAACTGTCAATGCCCTACGGATAAAGGAAGGCCACTTCCCAAATCTTCTCTTTTACGTTCCTCCCACGCAAACTTTATACTCTGCGCAAAGCCGCCTTGACCGCATCGGCCGTGGTCCAAATCCCGATGGACGGACCAGTTGACGCCTTACGTCATGGAACATTTCTGCCCATACCACAACGAGAAACGCCCGCAGTGAGTTTGTACCTCCTTGACCTTGATTTGTCCTCCATGACTCTATTTTTCTTGGTACGCGTGTGTGTGCCTATGTGCGTATGTAATGGAAACTCAATGACTCTGAATCCTTGACTCTAATCGAATTACCGACGACAGACAAAAGAAGGGAGACAACTCGGAGGAAGATGCGAGAGAGCCTTATCGCGTGGGCTGCGCTCCGCGTACTGCGAGAAAAAAAAAAGTGCAATGTATATGTCCCGGCAAACCTAATCTCTCCTTTACCCAATTCCCGGACCGCCACAAGAAAACGATGGACGAGTCAATAAAGCTGACAGACGTTCTGGAATCAGATGTTCGCCGGTTCCCTTGGGTAGTATTACAAAGATGCCGAGCGTAGGCCGCTGCTCGGGGTTTGCGGGGGAAACACAAGAAAAAACCTAATTGGGGAAGCAGGAATAGGTGTGGGATTCGTTTTCTGGTTCTTTTTTTCTTTTTCCTTCTTCTGTTCCTCTTTTTCTTTTCTCTCTCTCCCCCGTTGAAAAACTATGTCCGATGAAACATTGTCCCTGTCTGCATTTTTTCGGAATTGCGGCACTTGCTTACTTGCCCGAGGTGATGGCATATGTGAGGTGGGGGCGAGAAGTCTAGACAATTTCATGCCACTCGGGAAGGGTTTTACTCCAAGACGGGATGGATATGCCTCCGAAAAGAAAAAGAACGCCAGAAGGGGGGGGGGGGGGGGGTCAGAAACGTCAAAATCGACAGAGCATTTGCTCCGCCTCATCTTGCAACTCAGAGTGCCAAGATCTCCTCTCCCCATCCCAATCTAGATAGCATGCCGCTCAGCAATCTGCCGTGCCGTCCTCTCCGTGACCCGTGCGTGGGCGGGATCCGAATATCTCGAATCGTGCATACCGCCGCGGGCGCGGGCGGGTAGAGTGGGGGCGGGATGCGCCGTCGGGTAGTAGGATTGGCAAAAAGGACGTACTGTGTGTGTGCACACTGTATGATAAGCAAGGGTCTACGCTGTATGTGTGCGTACATATTCGCATGTAGAGACGGTTGGAGGTTCGTTCAAGCCTCATGTGTAATGTTTTGATGACACAGGTAGCATTACTCGCCAAGCATATGTATAGTACGATATTTCAATTAGTGTTCGAAGCAACTAGTCTCACTGTATATTTACCTACTTCTTTCTACCCTGTGCCATTACGTCATATCTGTAAGTCCTTTCCCCCTAAGTGCAAAGTACATACATATATATGTATGTACATATTACATATATGCATAGAACAACTCCTTGTTGTTCTTTTTTTCTGTTTTAGTTTTAGATTTAGAATAAAACAAAAAATTCCGCAAAAGGCTTTAGAATGCTCCCTTTACTGCGGGTGCCCCCCCCCCCCCCTGTTTCTACCAATCTATTTGTCTTTGCATTCCCTCTTACCCCATTCCATCCAATTCTTCATGGGTTCCCTAGCTCAGCCAGCATGCACAGTTTCATGTCTCGAAGCGGCTTGTCCGGCATCTTTTTTGACAGCCCGCCCCTGGCGCGTTTCGGTTTCGGTCCGCGATTCTACCGCCTTCTTTGGTTCATCTTTTAACTCACACTCTCTCCTTCAACTGTCTCAATGCCGACGATGGCCGAGTGGCTCGTCCGGAGGGGGGTGGGGGAGGTTGATAATATTGCAGAGGGAGGAGAGCGTAGATCATCACATGCATATAAGTACGTATGAATGAGTGGATGGATGAGCAACGGCATCGTGATGCACGCAATGAATCGCATTGCGTGTTTTTTTTTTCGTCCTTAATCAAGAGAGCCCAGGAACCAGGATGTTATCGTCCCGGCAATCAGAGTCGCTGCCAAACCACACAAGACCCGTGATTGCCTCACCCGTTTCTGTGGAGCTTTTCACGGCTTAGATAATCTGGGCGCCCATGGACTATAGCACAAAAGGCGTGTCCTGTTAGCTTTATTTTTACATAGAATCATAGCAGAAGGTAGAAAAACTTACAATGCCATGATGCTGTAGATACGTGACGAAGCCAATAACATGAACAGGAGCTTTGGCCTGGGCGACGTCACCCATCTGTAAGGCTCCGTGGATGACAGCTCATGATCCAACAGAGTTGCCGGTGTCGTTGACACCGTAAGCGAAAGAGGCCGTGAAGGCCGTCGGAAACGAGATAAAGGAGTACGTATGCTCCACCTCGGTTATATACTTCTCGGTGAACACAAAGACATGGGATTTTCTTTTGATCCAAGATGAGGGGTCTCTGATATACAATACAGAGTGTACGGATCGGTATCAACCATAAGAAAGAAGAAGAAGAGGAGGAGGAGGAGCAGGAGCAATGCATAGTACGTCCAGGGAACAGGGTACCTGCGCAGAGACAACCAACCTAACGACATGCAAACGGGAACTGCAAGTCTACAAGATACAATAGGTGCCATGACCAGACCGCTAGAGATAGCGTCCAGGCCTTTTCCATCATTCCATCCCCATTAGGCTTTGGAGCCGCCCAGAGACGCCCAGGGCCGCAATACCAGCGCCAGCAACGGCAAAGATGAGGGAATATCTTGAAAAATCGTGAGAACAGTACCGAGTACACGATATGAACCGGGATAAAACGGCGGGGAAGCAAAAGTAAATGCAAGCATTGTCGTGGCCTGTCGGTACGAGGTGGGTTTGGAGAAACACTGGTTGCCCAGAATTGGCGATATTATCTTGCACTCAGTAGCGAAAGCATGATTCAGTCCATACTAATATTCCGGCGCCAAACTGCTGAGAACGTCGATGATCTGGCGCGCATGCTGCAATGATAATTGATGCGGCGTTGGTCGTTTGTGTTCAGGTACGATATTTAACCAGCCGAGACTTTCTCAATGAAGTGTGGGTTATAAAGAAAAGACTCTAGAACAGAGAGTTCTGTGATTTGGTGTGATTACACGATGTCCCGGGCTGCACAATCAGAAACAGGGCTTTTCTGAGCTACACAGGTGCCCAGTGTTTGGATGTCACGTTGAAATCCACACTGCATGAATCCGGTGAGCTAGCACAGAAAGCAAGCAAATAATGGGCCTCGACGCGGTCTTTTTTTTTTTTTTTTTTTTTTTTTTTTTTTTTTCTTTTCTTTTTTTTAGAACCCATCAAATGCTTCGCCAAGATTGGCACACATGTGAATTACCCCGAGGGCATATGTGCGTCTGAAAGTGGCAGCATCAGGTGGCCCGCAGAAGCAGCTCGCCGAGTCGCAAGAATTCTGTGACTCAACATATTGCGAATCTGCTCGCCATCAATTCTTGACCAGCTACAGACTGATCGCCTCCCTACAGAGCTGTTTCAATCTCTGTATTGTCGATGATAATAGCCTAGACGCCATGCATGAAACCGAGCCAAAAGAGGTCACAGTGATGAAATAGGTAGCATACGCATGGCGAGAGAATGGTGGCTCGAATCTCGGTCAGGATGTGCTTGAACATACATATATATATGTGTGTGCTGTATATAAATACGTTTTTGTTCTTGCGCAGAGCAGGATGACTTCGAAGTGGGCGGCAACCATTTCTCACCAGCAATTCCCACGTAGAGAAGACGTGTTACCGGATCCAGGGAGTCCAAGAGGGTTGTTCTTTTAAGATTTTTCGTTAAAATTGAAGCCGGATCAGAGAACGGCTGTCTGCGGTATCATCTAACAAATTCTGCCATTAGCTAGGCAAGTCGACCTTTCTGACGACAAAATGGGTGCCCCAAGCTGTCAACACACGCGGTCCGAGCCAATTCATACGGCGGAACTGGAAGCTGAATTTATTGTATTCATGAGAAGGAAGGAAGGATTTACGTGGTTGATTTGGGGCCATAGGTGCTGGATACTGTCGTTAGTCCCTTGTCATCTGATGAAGCATGTCATCGACGGAACTCCTGGAGTCTTGGGAGGATGAGAAAGACGCTGCGGATGTCTCAAGGCAGCATACCAGTTCGTCCTGGCCAGCGCGTGGGAAATGCTGTTGCCTCCTGGAGTCGTCTCGGATGCGATCATCAATGGTATGCGCAGCGTCTTTTTCGTCCGCTCGGATGCTATGTTTTGATTCGTTGATGCTGACGTGCCGGCTCCTGACAGAAGGGCGATGACATGGTTTCATCCCTCGATCTCAAAAAGACCTGACTTTACACCGAAAATGGCTTCTGTCGATGGAGTTGATGCACGGCGCGCTTGCCACACAAATTGGCTGGGGCTAATTTTAGCACAAGTGGAAGCTAGCGGTGAGTGGCCGACACTTGCTGAGTGGGTCCCGGCAGCTGTTGGGCCGCACGCAAGCGCTTGGCAGTGGCAGCCGGCTGTGAGCTAAAAGTGGAGTTGCCAGCTGCAGACGCGCGCTTGCCTTCCAGCCAATCCCGTCTCTGCCTTTCGTCTGCACCTACGGCAACATCCAGCTTCCAGCCATCAACGTAGACGACTCGTTTCGACAGTCTTCAGCGTCTACCATGATCCACCTGTCAATCAGACCGTCTCTTCATTCGCCGAGTACTCATACCTCAATTTAGTCGGATTCTAAATGGGGATTGCTCATGCCTGAGGAGCCGCGAGCGCCACACAGCCAGACACCTAGACGCGTACCTGCATAATGATCTCGTGGCTCGACGTTTCGACTACGGTTCCCTTGTTCAAAGGAAAGGATAGAGCCTAGCTCAAAATTCAGGATGCTTGCTAGAAAGGCAAGCTCCTGGAGTACACCCAGCCAGGACTGCAGCTAAGTCATCCTTCAATTTCCACGCGCCGAGCTTGGGACGCCTATTCTGGGGGCACTGGCGTCACTGGTCGTGTCTTTCGTCCGCGACCATCAGATTCAACGTGATATGGGGGCTTGGTCATTCTCCAAATAGATCCCTCGACCTTTTCCACACTCCATGAGACTCCGATCCATGCAAGACCCCGCATTGCACCCGTCCCGTTATGAGCCTCTTCATCATGGCCACTTTCGCGATTCCATGCCTTTACTACCCAAGTCATTGCCTCGGCTATCTAGCATCTCATCGGGGTAGGTTGAACCAAGACGGGAGAACTTTCTCCCAGCTCCAAGGGAAAACGACACACGCCATAGCCGCCACAGCCCTATCTTGTTAACCGCCGGGTCAAACCCCCGGATTCTGTCCCGGCCAATATCGTCGACCCATTCCCCAAGAAGTCGACGTTCTGGACACGGGGACGTCGTTTCACTTCATATCTCGTCTTTTGAACTTGGTTTCATCCGTGCAGCCGCCCATAACGGCATTGGGTCTTCATCCTTTCTTAGTTAGGACCATGGAGCTCATCCTCGTCTCAGCATCTTAAAGCTGCTTCCTGTCCCCTTTGTTTGAGGCCCGACCATATTTGTATTTGTTTCAATTATTTTACAAGTTCTCATGCTCTTTCTCTTTGAGCGCCTCTAATCTACTTTCGGACGTTTTCTCGTGGTTGCTTTTTTCTTCATTGTCTTAATCCTCTCGTCAGCTGTTCTTGATCTGGTCGTCTTATTCTACCATTGGCTTTGAACGATTGCTTTCGGTATCAGTTTCGCCGAGCATTTTATATTCCTCCTCATCTCTTCTCCTATTTGTCCAGAAGTTGGTCTGGAGTTATAGTACCAAGATTGTTGGTCAACACTTGCCTGGTCAAGCCTTTTACCTCCGCCATCCTCATCAATCAGTGCTGCCGGGAAAGCACATGCATAATTCCATCGTCGCTCACTTCAATCTTACTATAATCAGTAGTTGAAAGCTGGCCACAACCAACCAGCTGCAACTCAACCCCGAAAAAACAGCGAGCCGGCCTCGTGGGACTTTATTATTATCATCTTCATTTTTTTTTTATCTTTTATTTCTTTTACCTCTTCTCCGGTTCTCAGCAAAACTTTCTCTTATCCATCCTCCATCATAATAATGCCTAGACATCCCCGCACCACGAGTCAATCACACCACCACTATGCTGATCCATTGCCGAGCACCATGGCTACATCTTCCATGTATGCCCAGCAATCACAACGCATCCAAATGTCTCCCAGCTTTTACGCCATCCCTCCTGGCCCTGACTCCGCCTCTCTGCAGGTTTCCACCGCTCAACCAACCTCGTATGATGCATATACCATCGGCGCTCCGACCTTGCCCCCAACTCAGCACCGGGCATCTTCAGGTGCTTGGAGCCCTCAAGCTGACAATCAGCTCATCACAGCAAGAATGCAAGGTCTTAACTGGAGCCAGATCAAAGACGCCTACTTCCCCAGCAAGAGCGCCAATGCCTGTCGCAAGCGCCATGAGCGTCTTGTCGAGCGTAAAGGCGCAGATGACTGGGATACTCGCAAACTACAATCACTGGCCAGGGAGTACATGAACATGCGGAAAGAAATATGGAGTGGACTTGCTGCGCGAACTGGAGAGAAATGGAATGTTGTCGAAGCAAAGGTATACTGTCTTTTCTGTCCACAGCTTGGTTCGCATGAGTTTTTGTCTTTTTCCAGACGCACAACATGAAGAAAAGAAAAAGAGAGAAGAAAAAAGAATAAAAGGGACGAAAAGTAAATCAAGGAGAGAGAGAGAGAGAGGACACAAAGAATGAATGAGGACAAAAACAACAACAACAACAACAACAAGCAAACCAAATCGCTGATCAAAATGGCGTCTTGTGACAACAGTGCATGTCCAACGGATTGAAAAATCTACAAAGTGCGGCTCGCGCAGCTTCGCGCCGCGATCGCCTTGAGAATAGATCTCACATCACAGGGTATGACGACGACAGCGGCATTTCCGGCATCGGCCTGACTCCTGTTGATGAACTAGACGCATCCCACAGCAGTCCTGAGAGGGGCTCCTCGGTCGGCGCAACGCAATCCTTTCCATCGAGCTCTGCCCAATCTGGCACCAGATACCAAGTACATGGCCATGGCCACGGCCATTCCATGATGGCTCAGACGACACACCTGCACCCGGCGCCCGGAAACGACGATCATCAGACTTCCTACGGCCTCGACGCATACGGCGCATCATACAGCGGTCAACACCACGAGCACTCCTCTAGTGTCGGCTCGGCAGCAAGCGTGGCACAACACCGATATGCCTCCCGCGGCAACAGCCCCTACATGGACGGGCAAAGGCTACCCAACGCAGACATGGGCATCGACAGTTTAATCAACCGATCTGGCGGCGGACAAGGATGATTAATCGGTAGCCACGCGACACACACCGTCATTCACTGGATTGATTCATTAATTCATTTAATTTATTTCAGCTTCACACACGTCAGTTTCCAGAAATAACACATGTCATTGATAAGTTCAACTTTCTTACTGTTCACACTCATTTAGGGCCGCCCAGGAAACACAGATACATGCTTACCGAAGCCTGGGGAAGCATTGCGCAAACATTTTTTATTTCTTTCAACACGGCATGCAAGGGCGAGCGGCAGTACCTCTTTACGAACAATGAATTAGTTTCCGTTTTCTTCTTTCCTCCGCCTCTTGATATTCCAGGGTTTTATGTTGTTCTTTTTTTCTTTATCTATTTAGACTTTGGTATTACTTTTAGTTGCCACAATTACTATGCTCTTGTTCTTCTTTCTTTCTTTTCTCTCTTCTTTCTCTCTCTCTCCTTTTTTTTTGGCGGTGAGATTGGCGGCGTCGAACAGCACGGATACCCAGAAGCGGAAACACATAAGCGTCTCTCATTTATTTCTTATCACTTTATTTTCATCTTCTTCACCGAAGAGCATACAATGTCTTGTTTCTAATAAAAAAGAATATATCAAAATTGACGCAGTTCGTACAGGCCATGCAGCTCTCGACTCTCTCTAGAGCATAGATATATACATATACATACGGCTATCTTACATGGACCCCTGTCCGGGCCCCAACTGTGCACTGACCTGATCAATCATGAGCAGCAAGTACACACGCTTGTTCATAGTCCACCTTCTTGCGTCAACCTTCTTTGAGCGCCAATATGGCGAATGAGGCGCGAAAAGGGAGGATGTCACGACCGCTCCTTTTCAGCAAGTACTAGCACGTCCTTTTTCCCAGCAACATTCACGGCTGTTCTCTTCTGTCCCTGTTCCTGCATCGCCATCTCCAGCTCCAGCTCCTCTTCCCACTCGCCGCCGTCGTCGTCTCCAAAGACGCTACTCCAGGCCCGACTCCACAGACCCTTTTTATGCACCAAGGCCAGGATCATGACCCCCGGAAGATGCCAGACGCTGGCCCAGAAGAGACCTCGCGCACTGCCGGCATGGCCCTGGTGTTTCCAAAATGCCACGGCCTGGCGAACGAGCCACAGATTGAGCGGGAGGCTGGTGGCGGCAAAGGACCATTCAGTGACGCCAGCTGCGCAGAGAGACAGACAGAGGGGCAGGAAGAGGATGCTGTAGCGGAGAGCGACACGAGCGTTGCGAGCGGGATTAGTCCATGCTAGCATGCGCAGACCTGCGGCTTTGTACTCGGTGCGAATGGACCAGCTGAGGGCCATGAAGTGCGGGAACTGCCAGGCGAAGAGGAGGCCGGCAAGAAGCCAGCCACCGATAGAGGAACCGTCGTTGGCGAAGAGCAATTCGCGCCATGAACCGTCCCTGGTGGCTGTTTCGCCGGCGGCGGCGGCCCAACCCATGAGCGGTGGGATGCCACCGACGACGGCACCGATCCAGGTGTTGAAAGCGGTGACGGCCTTGAGCGGGGTGTAGACGCCCGCGTAGAGGACAATATTAGAGAGACCGAGGAAGGAGACGGTGGGATTGACGCCGAAGAAGAGCGCGCCGACGCCGGTGGCCCCCGCGAGAATGGCAAACAGCGCCGCGACGCGCGGAGAGACGAGTTTGCGAACAAGGGGGCGATTTCTGGTTCTTGACATTTTGGCATCGGTCGAGGGTTCGTACAGCATGTTAAGGGCATTGGCGCTCGCGGAACACAGGGCCGTGCCGGTTGTAAGAAAGAGAAGCGTCAGGGGACTCAGGCTCGGAGTTTCCGTCATGGTAGGCATGAGCATCTCGGGGACGGGGTACAGGGCATAGGGCGCCATGGCGGTCAGAACGACGAGAACCGTCAGTCGCGGCTTGGAGAGAGAGAGAAACGCCGATAGTATCCGGCGAAGCGAATGGGCGGGCTGTGCGGCGGCAACGTTGGTGAGGATGGTGGACGCATTAGCTGGGAGAGTGCCGTCGTCTGCTGATGGCGAAGAAGAAGGAGCGTCGGCGGCCGTGGCTAAAGATGACCATGACGAGGAGGCGGATGATGATGATGATGATGATGGAGAGGAGGAGGAGGAGGAGGTAGCTTGTCTGCGGGCCTGCCGCCTGCGATGCGGCGGCAGGTTATTCAAACCCGCTTGAGAAGCATCCGAAACATTTGGTGTGAATATGCCGGTTGTCTGTGAGGTGGTCGACTTGAAACTGGACGTGGACATGGGACGTCTCGACTCGTAGGGTCGAGGTGCGGAGAAATAGCAGGCATCGCGACAATGTGGCCGTCGCAAGTCAAATAGGCGATTTGACAGAAAAGAGCTCACGCTCCGGGCAGCAGCTGGCGGACCCGGGGTCGATGACAGCCATCGCGAGGGATGCCGCCGCTGCTGCTGTTGCTGGCGCCCTGCGAGGATGCAGACGCTGTCGTGAACAGGGATGGCGCGAGACGGACGAAGGAGTTGCGGTGGTGGCCTCATGATCGTCTGCTGCTGGCACGCATGGCGATGTGGCTCTCGAGAGGCTCTCAAACCACGCAGCCAGCCCGTCTGCTAGGAGTTTTAAAGGAGGAGAAGAGGGAAGATGTTATGATGGAGCATGCGTTGATGTGTTGAATATGGTCCCTGCTGGCTGGGGCCATTCTTTTTTTTCCTCAATTCCCCCCCGTGCGTGTATCGTCACCCATAAAACGGTGGTGCAGATTGGACGAGTCTGGTTGGTGGGTTGGTGGGTTGGTAGTTAGCGTACACGTGGGCGGTCATGTGATACTCGATCAGGGAAGCAAGGACTGGTCTTTGCGGGGAAGCCGGATGGCGCAGCTCCGACGGAATCAGCCCAGCTAAATAAGAAAGCTCCGCCTGGCCCCAGAATCCACGATGGATTCGAGAGGTCGCGTGCCTCTTTCAAGTTCTCACGACTATTAGTCGTCTTGCCCATTACGGCTCATGGCTGTGACGGTATAAGATGCACCAGTTTTTCCATGTGGTCGAAGCGCGCTTTGGAACCGATTCCTTTTTTCCTCATGTGCCACCGTAGCCAAAAAGTAAAAAAAAAAAACTTAAAAAAAACTTCACCATGTCGCTGCTCAGTCTCCTCCGGCAAACATGCCAAGTAGACTGCGACACAATGGATGTCCAAGGTACCTTTTGACTCTGACTCCTTAGTCCTCGCCTCAACTTGCCAGATGATTATGCGCTATAAGCCAATCATATCATGACTTTTTCTCTATTCGCCAAGAAGCCAGCCAACATCTAACGACTCCATGACTTGAATGCTATACAGTCGCCGAGAAACTCGGTCCCTTTGTCGACTGCACCTCCAACCAGGTTCATCCTACCCCAAGTCTCGCTCACATCAACCAGTTGCCCAATCCTTTACCAAACTAACTTTCCAAAATAAATCAATGGTACCAGGCAATCGCCTACTTTGAACTCGTCAAACCCACTCCGGCGAACAGGCTCCTCATCGAGCAGGCAAAGTCCCTCGCCCGCGGATCGCTCTCCCATCTCCTACATGAGGATAGCGGAAGTCTCTCGCTCGCCGAGTTTGTCGTTGAAATTCTGGTAAATGCGTTCCTCTCTGCTGCCTTCAGATTGATTAAAGAAAGACAAAAAGAAGAAGAATCAAACCCAATATAAAAGACCAAGAAAAAGACGCCAAAGAGACGGACAAGAACAATCCAGCTAAAAAAAAACACACCAGATGGTCCAACTGCAGCTCCGCTTCGCAAACCACACAACAGGATTCCTGCACGTCCAGACAAATCCCAAGCTCTCCTATTCAACAGAGGCAACCGTCCAGAACGCACGGCGTGAGTCCCTCAATGCTGCCTTTCTGTTTCGTCTCAGCCCCCAATTCCAGTATTGGGAAACCTACCAGAGTCTAGACATTTTATCAAATCACACAAAAAACATTCTCGGATTCCCCCGGTGGGCGCGGTGAAAGAAAAACTAACTCCTGTCACATATTTTTCCCTTTATTCAAACGGCATCACAGGAATCATCAAAATCTTCAACTTGCTCGCCCCCGCGCAGCAGGTTTCCTCCGCCAAGAACCCCAATATATGCATCAAAATCCCCGCAACATGGGAGGGCCTCCAGGCCTGTCGCATCCTCCACGACGAGGACGGAGCTGCCACACTCGCGACAACCATGTTTTGCATGGAGCAGGCTGTGGTGGCTGCCGCTGTCAAGTGTACATATATCGCGCCGTATGTGAATGAGCTCAAGGTTCATTTTGAAAAGGGGTATGTATGATATTGTTTTC
>SRPT01000931.1:0-11758 GCA_018360205.1 Claviceps digitariae
CATTTATATAGGGAAAAAGAGTCTATATAAATAATTATTAAAATATATACTTTTTATAGCTTTTTTATAATTATATTTAAAGTAACTCCTAATATATATACTATATTTATACTTTATATTATTCTATATAGCTTAAAAGTAAGAGTACTCTTTATAACTCTTTTACTCTTTATTAAGCTATATATAATAATATTTCTATAAAGCTTAAATTCTATATTAATACTACTTTTTATCTTATTACCTAGAATAATTATAAATTTAATTTAAAAGCTTAAGTCTTTATTATTTATAAAAGACTTATTTATAAATATATATAATACTATTAATTAAAGGTTAAGTAAAATATAGTAAATCCTTTAATTAGAATTCTTAATTTACTAATTTATTTTCTTATTAAGCTTATTTATATTAATTTAGTTAGGGTTTTAATATTATACTACTATAAAGAAATTAAAAAGTACCTTTAGTTAGTATATACTTAAGATATATACTTTAAGAGCTTATTATTAAATATATTAATTCTTTATAGTTATTTTATTCTTAATTTTTATTATTATAAGCTTTTTACTTTAGCCTTTTTAGTTTAGCTTAATTATACTATTACTATAATCTATTAAAATATAGCTATTAAAGATAAAGGGGTTTTTAGCATTTAATATATACTTTAGTTTAACTATAAAACTTACTTTTTAAAGCTTTTCTTTTTCTTTATTAAAGAACCTTATATTACTAAAGCTAAGGGTATTATTTATTTATATTTTAATAAGCCTAAAGTTATTATTATTTTTAAAGGTAATTAGGAAATATAAGTTATAGCTAAAAGTAACTATCTTTAATATCTTTTTATAGTAATTAAAGTATATTACCTATTAGTATATACCTACCTTTATAATACTATATAAAGGCTTAATTACTTTTATTATTATATTTTTAAGGTAAAGGTATTTAATTTATTATAAAAGCTTTATAATAATAAGCTAGCTAAGGTTTATTTATAATTATATATACACTTAGGTAATATCTTTTAGCTAGAGAAAAATCTTCTTTTTTATAAATAATAAGGCTAGTATTATAATAAGTTATTAGCTAGCTTATTAAATTATAAGTATTTATATAAAAATTATTTCTTTCTTTTAATTATTATAGCTTTAAATTATAAAATATAATTTTTTATATAGTAAAGAGGTTTCCTTACCTTTAACTTTCTAGACTATTTATAAGTAAAAAAGGTATTATTTTCTATATTTTTTAGGGTTAAACTTTATAAATTTAAATATACTTTTTACTAGTAATATATTAATTTTTTTTTTATTAAAGGCTTTAAAAGGTATACCCTTAGTAGTAATTTTACCTTTTTTTCTAAGGGTAATTATAATTTAAAAGTCTTCTTTTTCTTTTATTAATAAAAATATACTTTCTTTTATATAAGTATTTTTTTCTTATTCTCCCTATACTTTATAAAATCTTAGCTACTTTTCTTCTAAAGATATATTATTATAAGTAGTATATTTATTATAGTTTAAGCTAGCTATTATTAGTTCTCCTCCTTTTTTTAGTTCTATCCCTTATTAATAATAAATTAGGTTAAAACCCTTATTATTATTTTATTTAAGTTAGCTAATTTTACTATTATTATTTACCCCTTCTTATATTATAAGTTTAATTATCCCTTATTTATACTTAAGGTAAATTTAGTAATAGCTATTAAAGCTACCTAATATAAGCTATTTAAAGATAAAATTATTATTCCCTATAATTACCCTTTTTTCTTTTTTTAATCCTTTCTTTTAAAGGTAATAATTTAAATAAAAACCCTTATTATTCTCCTTATTATTAAGGCTAATATCCTTTCTCTTTACTTTATTTCTTAGTTTTTTACTATAATAATAATAATTTAAGTAAAAACCCTCCTTATTATTTATCTTTAAAGAGCTAAGCTTAGCTTTAACCTTTAATTTATACTTTTTCTATTTACTTTCTCTTCTTAATTCTATTTATTAATAAGAATAACTTAGATAAAAACCCTTATTATTATTTTTAATAAAGGGATTAATATTAAGTATCTTTATTTCTTTTATAATATTACCTTTTTCTCTTTTTAAAGAAGTTAAATATTCTTCTCTTTTTAATTCTATTTATTAATACTAATAATTTAAATTAAAATCCTTATTATTATTCTTAAAAAAGGGACTAAGTTTTATTTTTTCTCTTTTTAATAAAGTTAAATTATTTCCTTTTTTTTATTTTATCCCCTATTTTTTTTTTCTCCTTATTTTTATAATTAAAATTAACTCTTTATATTTTTATAGTAAGTATTACTATAAAATACTTCTTTAGGTAGCTTTATTTTCTTAAGGCTTTAATAGCCCTTAGGGTAGTTAGCCTTATTATTAAAGTTTTACTCTTTAAGTAAAAACCTAGTAGTTTACCTTTAGTAATAATTATTATAATTATCTTTACTATTAAGGCTTTACTTTTTAGTTAAAAAACTAAAAGGTTATTCTTAATAATATTTACTAACTTTAATACTTAAATATTATTAGTAAGTATTTTATAGAGCTTAATAATAATACTATAAAAATTAATAAGGCTATTTAGTATATTTATAGTGTAAGTTTTCTTTATAATAGCTATAAGCTTATAAAAACTATATTAGCCTTCTTTCTTTTACTATATATATATATTAAACTATAGTAAAAGCTAGTAAATTAGTATAATATTAAGTTTATTTTAAGTACTTATAGCTTTCTAGAATTATTATTTTATAAAGTATTTATAGGCTTTTTTAATAACTTATTATAATACTACTACTCTTTAAGCTACTAATAGGCTTAATAGTAACTTTATTATTATATAAAAATATATACTAAAGATTAATAATATTAATATAAGGCTATTAAAGCCTATTAAGTTATTAATTACTTTTATTACTATTTAAAGCCTTTAGTTAATAGTTAATATATTACTAACCTTTTTCTTAATAATATTATATACTTATTTTAAAGGAAAGTAATATTTTTTTATTTTATTAATACTATAGTATACCTTTACTAGGACTTTATTAATATTAATTACTAAGAAATATACTAAATACTTAAATTTAATAAAAGTAAAGTTCTTTTTAGTATTACTAGTAATTTAATTTAAAGGGCCTAAATAAGTATTAATTTAGTATTCTTTAAAAGCATTTTATATATTATATATTTTTTACTTTTTTTAATTAAAAAAGTAAATAGCTTAAAAAGCTATAATAGTATTAATAATATATAAAATAAGTTATTTATTAATTTATAGAATATTAATAATAATTTTATAGTTAAAATTAAAGTTATTTTTTAATAAAAATTTAAACCTTTTAAAAGCCTTATTATTAAATTAGTATTAGTAGTATTTTTTAGTAAGTTTTCTAATAAGCTTATAGTTTATATTTTTACTAGCTTACTTTAGTAATTTAGCTAGTCTTTAAATTAATAAGTAATTAAATTAATAATAAAGTTATTAAATTTTAGTTTTAAAGAGATAAAAAGCTATAGCCTTATTAGCTTATAAAGTCTATTATAAATATCCTTATTTTCTAATAATTAAAACTTTTTTATTTCTTTAAATAAGTATATTAATAAGGTTATTAAGCTTAATACCTATACTATTTATATTTATAATATAGTATAAAAATAGGGTTATTAAGCTAAGAATATAAAAGTTAATAATACTAAAAACTATTAAAAAATAAAGAATATTAAAAAAAGTAGCTAAGCTAGCTCTAAAGTTAACTTTATATTATTTAAAGTCTTTAATTTTAAAATATAGCATTAGCTTTAATAAAGCTTTTACTTATATTAATTTAGCTATAGAAATTTTTATTATATTAATATTAAGAAAAATTCCTTAAAAAACCTCTTTAAAATATCTTTCTTTAAAGATAAAGTATTAAAAAGTAAAAAGATTAGGTTTATTATATAGATTAATACTAATTAAACTATATTTAAAAGCCTAGTTTTTAAGTAGCTATAAAAGTTATACAGTGGGTCGTAAGTAATTCCGAACATTTTCGCAAAAAGTTATATACCTACCTATTAACGCGTTATATAATAAAAATAATACACTCTCTTTAAGATAGAATATCTTAACTAACTATACCTAGAGTTATACAAAAGAAGAACTAAAGTCCTTATAAAAGGGGGAGGATTTATTTAATATACACTAATAGGGTAAAAATCTAATATATTGCTAAATAAGAGGGCATTCTACTTAGTAGTGTAATTAGTATTATATAATACTATATATATTAAATTAAGGGATAAGATTTACTGCGCTCTAAATAGCTACTAAAGCTCTTAAATTAGGATAAATAAATTATTATATAAATTATTAGCTCTAACCCTTTTATTTAAAATAAAGCGCTTCTCTAATAGGCTAATATAGTGTATAGTATATCTACACTAATAATATAGCTTAAATCTTAAGGGATATAGTATAAGCATATACTTTAATAGCTAAAACTAACTATAAAATATGTATTTTAGCAGCTAAGATTTACATAGGTATATTCTTAGTAGTTAATTATATAGTAGTAAAAAGTATTTTTTTTTAATAAGGTCTTTATTATAACTACTAATAGGTTAAAGCTAAAGTAGTATTTTATATAGCTAGTATAAAATAACCTACGTTTAATATACCTTTTTTAATTTATAACTATATAATAGCTAATTAGAATTAAAACTAAAGACTTAACTATAATAAAGTGCAAGCAAAGCCTAATAAAAGAGGCAAAAGCCTAATATTTTAGGCTACCTTTAGCGCTTATAATTACACTTTATTATGTATACTACCTAGAGACCCTAATTCTTTATATAGTAGTGTAACTAGGTATATAATTCTTAAGAACCTATAGTTTAAATTACCTATAATTCTATAGCCTAGTAATACCTTTATATAAGATAATGCTCCTGTTTATATAGGTTATTTAGTGTAAAATTAGCTATATAATTAGGCTATAGAATATAGAATTAGTTTAATAGAGTAGCTACTATATTTACTTAACCTTAACCCTATTAAGAACCTTTAGAAATTACTTAAATAAAAAATATATAAGCATTATCCTTACCTATAGCATATAGTAAACAATATAAACCTATTTTTAGAGCTTAAAACTGCTGCTATTATAGTCTAAAAGGATTTTAATAATAAGCTCTTATTAAAGCTTATTAACATAATACCCTACTGTATTTCCGCAGTCCTTAGCGCAAATAGCTAGTATATAAAATATTAATTATACTAATTAATGCGTAGTATATTATATTATCTAGAAATATAATTATAAATTATTTGTAGCTAAGTTAGCTACGCAATAGTTGTTTTAATATTTAGTATGCGATAAAAGGTACTTAGGTTAAATGGAAAATGTTTGGAATTACCTAGAGGCACTGTAAGCTATTAAAATAGTCCCTTTAAGGCTAATTTTTAAGCTTAGTTATAAAAAACTAAGTATATATTATTTAGCTATTATTTTAATTAAACTACTTATTTTTCTAAAAAGTAAAGAATATATTTACTACTTTTTATATATAGTTATTAATATTCTTTTACTTTTTTTTATTATTTATTTATTTATTTATTTATTAATACGCTAGTTAGGCCTAGGGCCTAATATCTAGTACCTCTCCTCCTAATAACTATATAGGAAAAACCCTAGTATAGGGTAGAAAACCTATATATAATATAAATACTATATTAGGGGCGCTATAGCCCTCTATTAGTTCTAGCTATATAAAAGTAGTGCTTTATAGGCTAAATTAGTAGCCTATATTACTAGGAAATATATAGAATATAAATAAAAACTGTTAGGTGTAGATACGGTAGCTAGGCAAAGGCAATATAGTGACTAGTATATTAACTAAAGCTTGCTTTTCTAAGAATCCCTTATATATATAGCAGTCTTTTAAGGGCTACTATAAGTAAGAGCGTAACTAAGCATAAGGGAATCTATCCTAATACGCTCTATATTATAAGGACCTTATAATTACCCCTCCCCTTAGGCTAATATCTTAGTAGCATAATACTATATTTATACCTTTTACTAGTATTTTATAGGGGATATATAGGTAGCTATATTATAATATAGCCTTTAGTTCTTTATTTAAACACTTATTTAGTGTCCTTAGTATATAATTAAAATAAATAGTATATATTACTTATTACTAGCTAATTAGTAGTTTATTATAGCTATAATGTTTACACTATACTATATTTAGTTAAAGTAAATAAATAAGTATACACCCTATATTACCTATAGCTTGCCTATAATATAGATAATTCCTTACTACTCCTTTAGCCTTATTATATCTTATATTCTCTAACCTCCTTCTTTCCTTTTTTACCTTAGTCTTCCCTAATAATTATTTAATTAATTATTTACACTTCCTTATTTATTTACTATTATATTACTCTCTCTTTATATTTAGGAGAAAATTATTTTAAAGATATATATATATATATATTATGCTTATACTAGCTATTAGAACTTTAAGAAAAGCCTGCTAACTAAGCCTGCCTTTATAGTAATTAATTATTATTTTTCTGCTATCCCTATTATTAGTAGTATTATAAAGCAGTTAGCGCGCTACCTATAATACTAAAAGCGTAATAATAGTTATTTAAGTATATATATTTATTCTTTTCTTATTAAATTACTAGTAAATACTAATATTATGCTTTTAAGCTAAGCCTATAATATAGGGGGACTAGAAGGATGCTCTTATTATATATAAGTAGCTAAGTACCCTTATTAATACCTATAAACTAATACTAAATCTAAATATAAATATAAAGAACCTTAATACTAATGTTTTTTTTATAATAAAGAAATATATTTTTTCTAAGGAGTAGTGCTAGAATATTACTTATATATTGCTTATTTTACTATATAGTTTTAACTATATAGAGTAAGTATATTATATTACCTATAGGTTAACTAGGGCTATTAAAATTATTACTATATATATAGTAATATAGTAATAATTCCTTTTACTAATAGTTTTAATAGAAGGTATAGGTGCTATATAATTAGTATATACTAGTAAGCTACTAGCTCTAACTAGTGTATTTCTCCCCTTTATAGTTCCTTTATATAAATACTATCCCCCTTAATTACCTATCCTTTACTTATATTTCTTTTATAGAATAATACTAAAAATAAGAATTAGTAAAATGCTATTCTTTTGTATTTATAGCCTAGTAAGGCTAGTTATACTACCTAGGTAGTAATAATTATATAGGTTTACTATAGTGTAAAGGTAGTAATTTATATTATACTATTCTATATTAGTTATATAGTAAGTATAAGCCTAGCTAACTAGTTTATAGCTACTACTATAGATTTATTTTCTCTAACTTTCCTTATACTATAAATAAATATTTTTTCTTTTTTTTTTTTATAGAATAAAAATATTACCACTACCTACACATTACCTAGTTGCCTATTTATTGCCTATAATTCTTCTTATTCTATTCTTTCTTATAGAACTTTATAATAAGTTTTAGCGCTAAAATATTATTTTCTAGGATTTACTAATTATATTTACTTAGCTATCTCTTTTATTTTATAAGGAAGTATATACCTTCTTTAGTAATCTTTTTATTTTTAATTTTTTTAACTTTATATTTCTTATTTTTATCTTTTAGGTCTAGGGTTACTATGCTTTCCCTACCTTTCTTTTTATTATTCTATAGTTTTAGTAGCCTAATATAGAATATATTATAAAGCCTTATATATTTATCTAGTAACTTAAGGTAATATACCTAGTTTTCTATAGGGTATAGGATATAAAAGGGTTCTAGAAATCTAGGATTTAGTTTCTTCTTTATATCTTTTACCTATATATTCCTTATAAATAGAAGAACTTTATTGCCCTTTTTAAATATTATAGGTTAGTAGTACTAGTTATAGTACTTAGCTTATAAGTCTATTACTCTTCCCTATATTTTTACTATTTTCTCTTATAACTTATATAATTTCTTTACTTATACTTCTACCTTTAGCACCTCCCTATTTAGAGAGTTACTTTTAATACCTAAGTAAAACTTTAAGTAATACCTAAATAATATATAACTAAAAGCTTATTCTATTATTTTATTTACTATATTATTATATATAAATTAGGCTTAGGGTAATAACACTAGCTATATAAACTAATACTCTTCTATAAAATAATATAAATAGTACTTTAGCACTTAGTTAATTCTTTTTATTTACCTATTAGTTTAAGGGTAAAATACTATTAATAGCCTTTACTTAACCTTAGAGTAGAAGTATAGATTACTTTAAAATATACTTATAAATATAAATCCCTAATTTAATATAATACCCTTAGTAGCCCTAAATTATAACTTAATCTCTATATAGAATATTTCTATAAGTTTTATAGTATTAAGGTAAGTAGTTATAGGTAGAAATACTATATACTTAGTAAAATAGTTTATAATTATAAAGATTATATTTACTTATCTTCTATTATAAGACCCCTCTAGCAGACCTATAATAAAATCTATAAATATCTTTACTTATAGTTATTATAGTATTAGTAGAGATTTAAAATAGCTATATAAGTAATACCTTTTTATAACTACCTATTAGTATACTATATAACTTAAAATATAATCTATTATAGCTTACTTTATTGCTAGCTAGTAATATACTTAGTGTAGAAGCTTTATAGTCTTATTAATTTTAAAATAATTAGCTAAGGGATTATTATAATATAGCTATAAAAGCTCCTACTATAGAATAGGCTTCTAAAGAATAACTACCTAGTCTTTATATAGTAAAAGGCTATTTATATTATATTGCTATATCCCTACCTTTTTACTTTAATTCCCTAGGACTATATCTTTAGTAATTCTCCTAAGGTTTAAATCTTATTTCTAAGCTTTCTATAGTAATTTAGTAAGGGGCTTATATATTTAGTTTTTATAAGGGTTAAATAATATAGTAGCCTCTTTAACCTCTTAGGTTTTAATATATTAAATATAGGTAATTATTTATAAAAAGTTACTTAGTTTTACCTACTCCTTAGCTAGCATTCTAGTAGCTACTTTAGCTATTTAAGTAATAAAGTTTTATTCTATAGAACTAGCTTTAGTAGCTAGAACTAATTATATCCTTAAAGGCATTTTACTAAGCTATTATATAAACTTAGGCACTACCTCTAACTCTATATAAAGCAATAATCTCTTCTATAGTTCTAATAGTATCTCTTTATTTATTAAGGCCTTGCCTTTATAATTAAGCCTTTTTAATAGTATATCTATAGAGTTACTCTTCTTTATATAGTGCTTAATAATAAAATTAAATAGGCTAAGGAATATATACTATTTAGCTTATTAGCTATTAAGCTTATTTTAGTTTATAAAAGTCTATAAGTTATAGTAGTTTAATAAAACCTTTATAGAATCCTTAACCCCTTTAATATAATATTATTAGTGCTTAAATAATTTAACTATAGTAAATAGCTCTTAATTAGCTATATTATAGTTTTATTTAATATTAGTAAACTTTTATAACTAAAAGGCTATAGAGTAATATTACTTATTATTATTAAGTTATAAAATAATACTAGCTATTATAAAGGCTAATATATTTATTTTAATATAAATTGCTTAATTTAAATTATAGTATTAGAGGAGAGACGCTTTTTAAAAGGTAGCTTTTAATTATATAAATACTACTTATTCTTTATATTTAAAATAAAACTTACTAAACTAAATACCTTTCTAGCTTCCTTTTATTAGTATATTAAGGGGTGCTATAAGGGTAGAGTATTAGTATATAAACTTATAATAAAAGTTATAAAACCTAAGAAATACTTAAATATCCTTAAAACTAGTAGGTTTCTTTTATTATTAAATTATATTTACCCTTTTCTTATTTATTAATATACTATTAATAGATAGAATAAATCTAAGGAATTCTACTAAATCCTAGTAAAATACACACTTAAAGGGCTTAGTATATAGCTTTATATTTCTTATTTACTTTAAAATTTATTTAATATATATTATATACTTCTCTTAGGTTTTTAAGAAGATAAGAATATTATTTAGATACACTATATAAATAGTATTAATTAGCCTATATAATGCTTAGTGTATATAGCTTTAAAATATTACTAAAGTGTTTATTAGTTTAAAAGGTATAATAAGGTATTTATAGTGCTTATATTAGGTTTAAAATGCTATTTTCTACTTATTCCCTTTCTTAATATAAATATGATGATTGTATTACGCTAGCAGCCTTTGCAATTTATGCTAAGCTGTATCTAGAACCTCTGCTTCTTAGTGCTTATCTAGTTACAGGAAAACCTTTATTAGGTTACTAATTAGCTATATTATATAATTGCTTATATAATATATTACTAATTAGTAGTTGCCTAATAGGATGAAAAACCTAACTAAATACAAGATTTTTTTCTGCTACTTAGAATCCAAGAACCCTAAGTCTGATTTCCTTCCATATAAAGCCAGTTAAACAATTGTACCTTCGCTACCCTACACCTAAAATTCTCCACTTTTTTGCCCCGCTTTTCTACCTTATATAATACCCGTTAATCCTTAGCAATTACGGCTGCAACCAGCTCTGCACCTAAAGAGCTAGGGGGTACGTTTGCCCATTTATAGCGCGGGAGTGGCTAATCCGCGTTGCTTAGTAAGCTTAGATAAGTGGGGGGACCAGACCCACTTTAATCCTCGCTTACTAAGCTACTAATTAGCTAGAAGAAAAGCCCCCACTTTTTTTCTAGCTAATTAGAGTCCGGTCTTTTCCTTAATGCCACCTCACTAAGGAAAAGACCCCCCCGTGCAGGTTTTGAACCTGCAAATTAATATAAATATAATAGTAAGTATTCTTAATATTAATTTTTATAAAAAACTTTACCCCTTAAATATAATTAAGAATCTTTAAAATTAAAGGTAATATATATTAATTTTTAAGTATAATCTTATTAATTCCTTAATAATTTATATATAGTTAAAGGGTACTATTCTTTTTTAAAATAAAGAGTATAGAGGTATTAATAAGGCTTTTTAAGGCCTTTATATAGCTATTTACTAAGTTTTCCTTAAGGTATTTCTATAGAATTTTAAGTTTATTTTAAAATAAAGGGTAAATAGGTTTATAAGGAGGTAATATATTTAGTAGTAAGTTAATTATATAGTTTATCTCTTTTTTAAAGAGAAGTATACTAATATTATTTAATTTAAATATATTTTAAAATGTAAATAGTTCTAGGGGTATATTATTAAGGGTTTAGAGTACTTTCCCTTATTCTTTACCTTTTAAAAGTATTACCTTATTATTAGTAAAAATTTATATAGTATATACTATAGCTTTATTTTAGCTTTTCCTTATAAATTAGTAGGGAGTTATTAGTAATATATTTAATTATTAAAGTTTAAACCACTATTTTTATTTATAAAGGGCTAAGTATATTTATTCTATAGCTAAGGTATATATCCTTATTAGGATTAGGCTTCCTTAGATCCTTAGGTCCTAATTAATAGCTATATATAATAGTATTAGGTCCTTATATTATTTTTAGGAGTTAATTATAGTTATTAATATATAGTATACCCTATATTATAAAATAGTTAGAGCTTTAATTGCTTAGAGTTTAAGGGCTTTAATTATACTTTATTTAAATCCTTATTATTTTATAAATTCTAAACTAATAATATTAATATTAAAGTATATATTTAAATTAGTAAA
>SRPT01000932.1:0-11672 GCA_018360205.1 Claviceps digitariae
CCGCCCTCCTTTTTTTTTTTTTTTTTTTTTTTGGCACTCCCAAGAAGAACCACAAGAACATGGGATCCACATTTCTTGGTCCCAAACGCTCCGTCACAATGAGGAGCCCTTGTGTGAGAGCGTTGCTTGCCGCCGTGTGCGTGCTATTCGTCCTGGCGGTATTTTTTCATTCAGACTCGGTATCAGTTCGACCTCATCTATTCCGCAACCCAGCCGTACAGGTGACGAGTGTTCACGAACAGGAGCCACCACTAGATGATAGCGATTCGCCTCAACCAGCAAGTCCAAGTCCTGTGCCTGCAGATGCCAATGTGTCGTCCGGCATATACAATGTGAACTGCAGCGTCGACATTCCTCATTTGCAAAACATTAGGCAAAAGTATAACATCGATGAACGATTCCAATACATGAAGCGATACATTCGGTTCACCAGGACGGAAGGGCTGGAACGTAAGCGTTTGACAAAGCTTGACCAGAACCTTCTCAATGGTGCTTTCAAGACAGTCGATGTCAACAAAGTCTATGGCACGGACAGCTGCGAGCAGCCATTGGAAGTCAAGGTCTCGGCATCGGGGCTGCCGTCTACGGTCAACGCCAGCGACTTCTTGTTTGGGGTGTCAACAACGTACAAGCGGTTTATGGATGCTGAGACGACTCCCATCAACGAATGGATTTTCTGGCTTACCGACAGCAGGGGTCACTCCAACGGCGGCAAGCTGCTGCTCATGCTAATAGATGCAAATGACAAGGAGCTCCAAGAAGTGGCTAATCTGCTGGGAGACGTCGGGATTGACGTGGATGTTTCACGCTCAGATTCCTCTCTGCAAATGGCGGTCAGATATCTCAGTCTGGTCCCCGCCCTATTCGCGCATCCCGATGCCCACAAGAAGAAGTGGTTGGTGACCTGTGACGACGATACTTTTTTCCCGAGTATGCATGGGTTGATTGACAAGATGGAAAAATTCGACCATACCCGAGAGATGTACATTGGCACGTTATCCGAGGATGTCGGGGCGGTTGATAGACACGGCTCTCAGGCCTTTGGCGGAGCAGGTGTCTTCTTGTCGCTGCCCATGGCCGAAAGGATCTCAGAGCTCTACGACAGCTGCATCACAGAACAGAAGATTGGGGAATCCAACTCTGGGTGGGGTCCACAGGGCGACATTCTTCTCCGAAAGTGCATCTACGAAAATACCGAAACTCGGTTGACCACCTTCTGGGACTTGTGGCAATTGGATATATACGGCCACCCTGCTGGCTTCTACGAATGGGGCATCAAACCACTCTCGCTTCACCACTACCGCGGCGGAGGCTGGCACAAAGCCAAGCCTGCTCAGTACACCAAGATTGCACATAGTTGCGGAGAAGACTGCACACTGCAGCGATTCCAGACAGCAGACGACTTTATCATCTCGGGATATTCAATAGCCCACTACCCCGAAGGCGTGACCTTTGATACCAACCAAATGGAGGCCACACTCCATGCCCCTCCTGAGGACAAGGGCTGGAACCTCGACTTCATGATGGGGCCGCGACGACCCAATCTCGAGAAGACGGGCAAGAAGATTGCCTGGGAGATGGAGGAGTCGGAGGTGCAATCGGACGGCTCAATCATACAAACGTATACGCGAAAGCAGAACGATGGACGATGGGTGCACCCGGACTCGCAGCCCATGAGCAATATTGACGGTATCATTGAGCTCGTCTGGATTCCAGCTTCGTGAGCAGAGAGGTAGTGGGCCACAGATTTTGTCCAATATGAAACACATGCTGTTGTTTCCTTCATAATGTGTCCTCTGTTTCTTTTTTGGGGGGAATAACCACGAATCGCTGGATGATACGACCCGTTTTAATCGCGACCGACCCAGGACCCACGACTCTCAAGGCTACAGTCATCAAGCCTAGTCGAGGTCTCATTCATTTATTGGCTCCCCTGATGAGCTGTCGATTTATCGCGTTGCAGTCAACTAGTCGGCCACTCACCCAAGTGGTGTACTTGGGAAGAATAGACCTTAGGGCCGTGATACACCCTGGCGCATATTAAGTTTCATTCATTTAGCATTACAATGATCTTTTCTTTTTCTCTTCTTTCTTTTATTTTCTCTTCTTTTATTTTCTCTTCTTCTTTTTTTTTTCTTCTTTTTTCTCAAACGAAAAGGCGTTCCGGAGATGGCAGACTTTGATGTATCATTGTGTTGAGCACTATTTCTTTTTCTGGACAGATATCCTAGTCTATCATGTCATGTAGATCATTTCCTCCCCCTCATGTGGATTATTGTATTGTGGGGGAGCGACCAACACATAGATGCGTCATATTTGTTAGCAACCTGAAGAGATCAGGTGCGGTAGTTGAATGATGAAGACGTACATAATGATGATTTGTGGGAACCGGTGCTACATTTTTTCTGTGAATGGCTTTGATCGAGTGGAGTGAGGTGGCGCCAGCCTGTCCATGTCGAACCTTGATGCACGGAAACACTCGTCGAGGTCGTTGTGCCCGTGTCTGTGTCTGTGTCTCTGTCTTTCTTTTGCTTTCAATGTTGCGTGCTGATTTAGCGTCTGCTGTGTGCAGCGTCACCACTGCCGTTTCCACTGCCGTTTCCGTTTCCACTGCCATTTTCATCACCGTTGCTGTCACCGTGACCGTTACCACCACCGTTACCATCCTCATCCTCATCCTCATCCACATCACCATTCCCATCACCATCACCATCACCATTCCCATCCCCCTCCCCCTCCCCCAGCCCCTCCGAAGGCAACCCCCCCGGAAACCACCCACACACCCCAAAATCCACCGTCATTTCGCCCACCGCCCCCCTCGTGACCTGCACGCCTTCTGCGCGCAGCGCCACCACCTGGTCTTGAACGCCCTGTGGATGAGACCTATTTGATGCGTCAGAAGCAGATGGGAGACGGAGCCATGTCATGATTGATGAAGAGGGTTTTGTGTGCAAGTGCAAGTGCAAGTGCAAGGGTTGTGGATGGGGGTGGGCACGGTGCATCGTGAGGATGGTAGAATGTGCTAGGGGAATGCATGGAATGACGGGACGAAGAGGAAGAATATACAAAAGGCGTTTTTTTTTTTTGGTTTGTTGCTTTTTTTTTGGTTTGTTTTGCTTTTTTTTTTGTTGATTCGAATGTAGTGAGAGGAACGAGAGGGACGAGAGGAACGAGAGGGGCGGATATATGGTTTGGGGAAATGGGGTGGGGAGAGGGGGGATACAGGATACAAAATACAGAATATAAAACACAAAATATAAAGAAGACACGGAAATTTAACCAGTATGCAGCATATGTATGCACATGTACCAACTCACCGCGGCGATATCCCCCCCTTGGCATTCACGACCCTCTGCCAGGGCACGTTGCCGGCGTGGAAGCTGCCAAACGGCTGGTGGTGGCGGGAGAGGTACTTGAGGCAGAGGCCTACCTGTCGGGGCCGTTGTGCTGGGTGTGATGGGGAGTTAATGGTGGTGGGTGGTGATGTTTGGGTTTGAAATGAAAAAAAGAATATAAAATAAAAAAGAATATATATAAAAAAAAGAATATAAAAAAAGAATATAAAATAAAATATAAAAAAAAAGAATATAAAAAAAAGAATATAAAAAAAAATATAAAAAAAAGAATATAAAAAAAAATATAAAAAATAGAATATAAAAAAGAATATAAAAAATAAAATATAAAAAAGAATATAAAAAATAAAATATAAAAAAGAATATAAAAAAAAAATATAAATAAAAAAAACTTTACTTACGCGTTCCAACAAGACGGGCTATGTGTCCGTAGGAAGTCACTTTTCCGGGCGGAATCTCCTGCACGGCCGAGTAGACGGCGTGGTAGAAGGCGGCTGCTTCGTCGGAGGGGGGCATGTGAAGATGGAGATGGAGATGGAGATGGAGATGCAATGGAGATGAGATGTAGTTGCATCAATGTCTGGATGAGGCGCGAGGAATCATGCCTTGGTGGATTGATGTATTGATTTGATGATGGAGGAATCGAGGCGTGCTTCTTGTGGCGGACGGGCCAGCTGCCGCTAGCAGTGTCGGCTACCGGTCACATGGATGGCGTCACAAACTCACTTCACTCATGTACATGTGCGCGTATGAGCGGCATCAAAAGTCATGTCGACATGCCCGTCTCAAACAGGGCATGGTATATTGAATATAATCTGTAATCTACAGTTTCTAAAGTCATGCCTCCTTCACTCTTGTTCGTCATCGCTGCCAGGCCAAAAAAAAAAACGCAAGAAAAAAAAACAAAGATACGCGTGTCCGTCCGGTACAACTCATTCAGTTCCATTTCACAGTCGTCAGTACCATGATGAAACAAGTCGGAAGAAAAAAAAAAAAAGAGCAAGACAGGGGGAAACAATAACGGCATGAGAATAAAGGACACAAAAAAGACGAGAGTAGAAAAGAGAATAACGGCATAAGAATAAAAGTGCAAAGAAAAAAAGGACAACAAAAAGGGGTATTCCTACACACGCACCACTGTATGTCCTTGACACAAAAAATAAACAGTGACTCGCGGCAAGACAACAATCTCGTAAGCCATAAAGAATAAAAAAAGCAAATACCAACGTAAGCATGCCGGAGTGAACATGCCTTGCAATCAAATAATCCTCAATTCCCCCAACCACAGATGATAATCGTGACAAAAACAGAAAAAGAAAAAAAAAAAAAAACCGCCACCCTGATGCTACACATGCGTGTGGTCTGCACCAGAAAAAGGCATGGTGAAGCCAGCAAAGCGGTATAAACGGTGACTGACTGACTCGAGTCTCTCCTGTACAATGTAAACATGATGATTTCTGCACTGTAAATATTAAGAGGTAGTAGCAGCAGCACTCGCACACTCATGCATCAAGCCGCCATTTACTCCTCGTCTCGTCGTGTCGTCTTCCAAAGAAAGCTCAGCCCCGCCTAGAAGCAATTCAAACTGCCCTTCTTCTTCTTGCTCTTGTTAATCGCATTCATTCTCTCCTCGAGCTGCTTTCTAGCCAACTCGGCGGCCTGGCGCTTCTTTCGCTCCTCCTCCACTGCTTGCATACTCCAGCGGTTATCCGCCTGCGGCTCGAGCTGTCGGTCCTTGAGCTCCTTCAAATCCGTCTCCAGTTCCTGCGCACGCTTCTTCCACGTCTCACAGTCACTCTTGACCTTGTTGGATTGCTGCTCAAGGTCCGTGAGCGCCTCTTCCAGAGTTTGCGTCAGTTGACGTTCTGCGCGGAGGTGCCTCTCGATTGTCTTGATGCGGGCTTCTTGATCTTCGGTGAGCTGCGACATGTTGACCATGTCCTTGCTGATGGGGCGCCCGCTGCTCGGCGATGTAGGCACAGCACTCGATGGCGAGCTACTCCTCGCCATCACACTGGGCAACGGCGGCAGAGGAATGGCAGGCGGTGGTGAAGGCAATGAAGTATGCGAGCCGCTTTTGCGTATGGTGGCATTGGAATCTGATCGCTTGACTTCGCCGCTAGCAGATAGCTCTTGGAACCTGGCCTGAAGGGAGGCATGTTCCTCGCGAATAGTGTCCAGATCAGCTTGTAGCTGGGCGCGCGACGACACCACTTCTTCCAACTGGCTATTGCGTTCAGTCTGTAGCGTGCTGAGGCGGTTATTGGTCATTTGAACCTCGTCAAAGTTGTTCTGCAGCTGCTCCTCAAGCTCCTCTACCAACCGGCTGTTCTTCTTATTGAGCACTTCCAGATCAGAAAGCTTGTTCTTGACCGCGCTCAGCTGCTCGCCCATCGATGTAGGCACACCCTCGGGCGTGTCTGATAGCATTTCCGTCAAAGAGGCCTTGGTCGCCTCAATATCGCCGAGCATGGTTTCGTTAATGGCAGTGAGCTTAGTGATGTGATTGTTCAACTCTTCCACTTTGGCTTGTTCTTCCACAAGCAGCTTTTGATCGGCCAGAAGTGTCTCGATGCGGTCCGAGAGCAGTTCGATGCTGACATCCAGATCCATCCCAACCGCGATCTGCGTGGCAACGTTGGTCAGATCCTGCCTCGCCTGAGCAAGCTCCGCATCCAGCTTGAGGACGGCGTCCGCGTGCTCTTGCATGAGCACTTCGGCCTGCTCCTCGTAGCTCTTTTGCTCGCGCAACTTCAGTTCAGACATGTCCTTGGAATGTCTCTCGTCGACGAGCTTCAGTGCCTCTTCATGGGATTTCGCCGCTTCGGCATGGCTGGCAAGCTTTTCCTCAAGTGTGACCACGAGCGTCTGATGTCTCTCGAGCTCCTTTGTGACCGAGTCGTGGGTCGCCGTTAGTTCCTCGAGTTGCGATTTCGCTGCGGCATGTCCTGTCTCGAGTTCGGCAATCTTCGCCGCATTGCTGTTGATGATAGCCTTGTACTCATCAATCTCGTTGCGCAGGAGGCTAATGAGTTCCTCGTGTTTATGCTCGGTTTCCGCGAGAGAGTCTTGGCCGTCAGGACCAGCATTGGATAAGGACGACAAAGAGCTCTTGTTCTGATTCTCCTCTGAGGCTGCGACTTGTTCTTCAAGTTTCGTGATGCTCGCACGCAAGCTGGCTTCATTCTTCTCGGCAGATTCCAGTACGAGTCGGTGTTTTTCTTCCCAGCTAGCCAACTCTCCTTCGATTTCGGCGATGCGCTTCTGTCTTTCCTCCTCAACCCCATCATCATCGGCAGCACCGACAGCGGATGATGCCGCAGCCTCCAAAGTCTCTCGTAGCTCTTGCAGTTGGGACGTCAATTCCTTCTCGCGAATCTCGTGAGCCTCGCGCATCTGCGACATTTGCTTGTCATTTCGTTCAAGCTGATCGCGCAAGTTTGCCACCATAGAAATGTCCCGCGGTGTGGCCTGCAAGCTTGATCTCTCCCGCGTTAATCCCGAAATGATGGTCATCTTAGTTTCCATCTCCTTCTTGACGGAAGCAATGTCCGCCTCCAACTCTTGGATACGCTCGCTTCGGGTATGGAGTTCATGCATGGCCGAGTTCAAGCTGAGCTCAAAAGTCTGCATTACCTCGGGCTTTTTCTCAAAGTTCTCAGTCGCGATATTTCGCAGAGAAGCAAACGAGCGGTGTGCTCGGTCAATCACCAAAAGATTTTGACTCGACTTTCTACGAATGACGGGCGTGCTGGGTTTCGACGCCGAAGTCTCGACTGCTCGAGCCTTTGTTACTTCGGTCTTCAGTTCTTCGACCATGTCGAGCGTCTCACTATGCCTTGATTCAAGCTCGGTATACTTCTCGGCCAGATGCTTCTCCGCAGCTGTCTTTTCGTCTGCCAAACGTCGCAGCCTTTCAACTTCAGTGGCCAGTCGTTCGTTTTCTGCCTGGTGAGCCAGCATCTCGCCTGGCATCACGGGCTTCGTGGTGGCTAAGTCATCCTCAGAGCCAACTTCAGCCGCCGAAGTGTCCATAGTAGGCGGGGATTCCATTGCCGAGGACAACTCGGAAGACAAGGATCGTGACAGGGATGAGCGTGGTTCATTTTTGAGATCAATCGACTTGCCGTCAAACATGAATGAATCTGGACGAGTCTGAGATGGCGTTGAGCTGGATATTATTGAGTCGCGCACGTGCGACCGTTCTGGATGTCGGGCTTCATCAACGGCATCCCGAAGCTCAGAGAGCAAGCGGAGGCTTTCTTCGTACTTGGTCTGAAGTTGACCATAGTCTTGCACCATGGACTCATGTTCGACGCGGAGGTCAACTAGTTCTTGAGTGACCGTCTCCAATTTGTCAGTAGCCATTTTTTTCTGTGCCATCGCCTGCGAACCCGTTCCATTAGTCATATCCTTTGCTTCGGCAGTTTCAGAATGCTCAGCCCTGTGAAGGTCCGCGTTGAGATTGTCCTTCAAAACAGCACTACTGTGCAGATCCGCGACATCTTCTCCATAACCGAGCTCGTCGTGCTCCTCGGGAATGGGTCCGTTCAGATGGCCATTGCGACTGACATGGGATTGGCTTCGAGAGTGATCCGCGAAACGTCCTGCTCGTGTGCCACCACCATTAGTGCCATTGGTGGTAGCTTCGGGTTCTGCAGGCTTGTTGTCATTTCCAACGTGGTCGAGCTCATGGAGTAAAGAGTCTAGCTTGCCCAGGCTGCGTTGACGTTCCACAACTTGTTCTAAGCGGTCCACTTCTCGCTGCATGAGCTCGGCATCTTGATCGGCTTCCGCCAAACGCTCCTCCAATGTGGAGATGTAGTCCTCACAGGCAGCCTCATTCTCTCTAGTCCGCGCGATTTCTTTCCGAAGCTCATTGATGATGGTGGCATTCTTCTCCTCGCCACTGGTCTGACCGTCGAGCTTCGACTCGAGATCGTGCAAATATTTTTCAGTGCCAGCCTCACGATCCATGACTTTCTGAAGCCGCGATTGAAGTTGGCCGTTGATAGTTTCAATATAAGCGCATTTAGTTTCCTTCTCGAGAAGCGAAGTCTCTGTATTAGAGAGCGTCGTTCGAGTGCTGGAGAGGGACTGTTCCAAGCTTTGGATGGTCTTCTCGTATTCTAACACCACTTGTTCAACGGCTTGGGCAAAAGAGTTGGAGCGATTTAGTCGATCATCAGCAGATGTATCCCCATTCTGCCCCATTTCTTCCGACTCATTTTCTCGGGCTCTCGCGAGCTCCGATATAAGCCTGGCATGTCGCTGACTCAAAGCACTGTAGTTCTCCTGAGCATCGAGGAGCTGATTCTGAAGCTCTAATTCGCGTTCGTTTTGTCTTTCAGACCGCTCGCTTGGTGCCGTCTTGGCTCTTCGTTGACTATCATCGCTTCCATTAGAGCTTTGAATTTGATCTCTCAAGAAGGAAATCTCTGCTCGAAGGCGCTCAATCAGAGCCTTGGGATCCCCGTCATCGACCTGCTGGATCCGCGGTTTCGACTGGATGGCCCTGGCGCGCTGAGCATATTGAACCGTGTTCAACGTCTCGCTGAGGTGAAACTCTGCTGGTGTTACACATGCAATCATGTAGGTATAAGCATTGCCACCAAGCGAATCTTGCAGCAGTCTGGTTAGCTTGGAATCTCTATATGATACATGTGAGCCGGATTGGCGAGAAGACAATTGGCTGATGACTTTGCCAAGCGATGCCAAACCAGCGTTGATTGATATCCCTTCTTTGGCTCGCTCTCCTTGTGCACCAGTGTTTTTGAGCCGTTCGCTTCCGGCCAAATCGACGAAGTGAAGTTTACTGTCCGTTGTGACGCCCGTTTCCTGGCCTGTCGTGGCGTCTAGAGGCATGGATAGCCTTCTCTCTGCTGCTGTCGTCGCCTGAAGCTTTCTCTTACGCTGTATCAGGTTTAATGAAAAGACGGCATGAGAGCGAGAAGATTTCGCATTGATTGCGGTTGCGTCGGTTTGACGAATGTTGGAACCAAAGCTAAGAGCGTTCATTAAGTCGTCGACAGAGTCGATGTCGACTTGCCGTAAGCCGGTAAGGAGAATGTTTCCCTTGGTATCTTCGCGAATAGCAATGCTCGTTCTCTCGTTGGAGGGAGTTGTATCAGGAACGAGCAAATCCCGCAACTGCTCGTTATAGATTTCCACATATGTTGCCTTCAATGACCAATTTCGATCACCGAGAGCATTTTGCTGGTAGGTACGGGGCGTTCGCAAGCTAGACATGGATTGTCGCTTGGAAGCGGTGCTGCTCATCCCGTTATGCGATGCATCGAGCTTCTCGAATAAGGCTTTTGCAGCTCGGGGTATCACGCCTATACGCGAGAGGTTCAAGAGCGAAAAGAAGTCAGTCACGCTGGCGTTTAGCAGAAGAAAATTCCCTAACGCAGTGCAAGCATTGCACAGCGAGCAAGGCAGAATGCTGCTTACCTATCATTGAATCATCTTCTGAGTCGCCGGGGCGAGAGGTTCCCATGGTATATGATTTGCCAGCACCAGACTGTCCATAAGCTAAAACGGAGACGTTGTAGCCTTGGGTAAATGCGTTGATCGAGTCTTCCAGGTACTCCCATATGCCATCCTGCATGACCTCAGGGCTGAAGACACGATCGAAAACGAAAATTTTGCGACCTTGTGGTGAATCAATGGCCAGGCTCGTGTTTGATGTCGTTTGCACCATGGCGCGCTGGAATCGTTGTGGGATCAAATCGTAACCCGGATCGGTGGACTTCAAAGGCGGACGTACTCGAACCGCTGCATGAGAAGGCAGGGAGGGTTAGCGAGATGGAGACTCTGAAATCACGATTTTGCTCGGAGCCAACATTCTGTGACGAAGAAGGCAAAGAATCAATCGAAGCAACACTTACCGACTTTGACCGCTGTCCGACTTTCATCATCAGATGCCCTGCTGCCGACGCCAGCCTTGCTGCTTATACTCAGTCTGCTAGAACTCCTGGGACTTGGCTTAACAATGGCACTGAGAGGTCGCTCTCGCGTATGTAGAGGTGACGCAGGCGGTGAAGAGGCCATGATGGGCAGCACCGCAGACCAGGCGGCCGAAACTCGTCGACAATAATGATGCTTGAAAGACGGATGCTGTCAGATACTCAAAGGCTGGTGGTCCTTGAGGTCCTGGAGGGGACAATCCGTCCGCTCAGATAGATCGTCAAGCCCGAAAAGGCTCAGCGCCGCGGCGCGTAGTTGGCGTTGTGTCGGTTGACGAGGCTTCACAAATGTCGCGGCGTCAGATTGCAAAACGACCCTTGACCATTCGACGTGTGTCCTCGCAAAAGAAAAAGGGGCCCCGGGAGAGGGGACGAGGGGTCGTTTTCGGTCGAAAATAATGATTCCTTCGTCTTTGCAAAGGCACCCTATGTCGAATCGAGCTTGACGTCGAGATCCTATTTCTGTTGGACCTGGGGGACAAGTGTCGAACAGGGGTCGAAGGGGAAATGGACCAAGTTCACGGACAAAGAAGGCTTGGGTATCGGTATTGTGGGAGTGGGCAGGGTCCAGCTTTCCAGAGGGAGCTAATTAAACATCGGGCTGGTCCCAACTTGGCCGGTTGGCGATGCGGCAAAGGGGACAATCCCACGAAGCCAATGAATGGGTCGGGCCAACAGGGGCCAACAGAACACCCACCCACGCTGATAGGCCACCGCACGCCATGTCTACAATGTGTGGTCTGCTGGGCAAAAGTGCACATGCAGTGGGTCGTAGCAGAGGGACCTCTGAGACTTGTTAGGCCAAAGAAGGCTGGTCTGGTCTGGTCAGGGTACGGAGTTCCAAGGTTGACATACAATGAAAGATGAAAATTGAAAAAGAAAAAGTTCTGAATTACCAGCCTGAACTCAATGGTCCGATCAACAGGGCCGAAAAGGGTCCCGGAGGGGGGCGGTCAATTTTCAGCCACACAACAGGGATTGTGCAGCGTGTGCATTCACATGGGCCGTGTCACCTGGAAAAGAGACTGGGACTTCAGTCCGTGGTGATCGTCTGAATGGACAGGTTTGGTCGAGACTCGGGCGTACGACTGGAGAACTGCCGACAGACTCCGTGACAGAAGTGGAACTGGACCTGCATGAATAAGGGATGGTTTATCGGGCACCAGCTCTGGCGTAAATGGCACCAAAAGTGTGGCGCAGTGTGGCGTAAGGACTTTACAATAGAAGTATAAAAGTATATATAAAGATAAATAAAGGTAAATAAAATATAGTAAAATATATATAAAATACTATAATAATTTCTTTAAATATAAAAATATATATATATTTTTTATATAATTTATTAAATTTA
>SRPT01000933.1:0-11659 GCA_018360205.1 Claviceps digitariae
CGTTGGTGGTGTGGCCGCCTTGCTAGTCAGCACCAGCTATGCTGGTGCGAGCCCGGGCGAGGACTAGAATAGTGGGGCGTGGCACGAGTAGTGTCGCGCACCTCGATATGTACGTTCACTTCGACGTGCAATGCACAAAGACGCAATCGACAGGTTTCTACACAGCAGATCGTTTTTCAGTCTTGTACAGCCCTGGATCGTGCAGTATTTCAGAGTTGGTAGTATTCCGTAGAGTCCAACGCAAACGGGTCGCTCCTGGCATAACTATCCAGTTTTTGATTCAGTTCAATTTCAAGTCTGGTCATTTCCCTTCTAAAGTCGCGTCACGGTCACGGTCCTTAGTCGGTAGCAGCGACTCGTGATTTGCGTGCACGTGCAAAGGACACTGTTGGAATTGGAGATTTAATTAGTACTTTTAGTTTTTGTTGGCGAATGGACGTGCTCTTTTCTTGGTTTTGGACGCCTTGAGATGGAATTGGGGAGAAAGGAGACGTGGCGCAGCCAACTTTCATCTGGTAAATTGAATGAATATTGAATTGAGTCTTGTGACGGATCGAGTCCAATGACACAATCTGACCGCGACTTTGTTGGGGGTGGCGTGTCCTGTCAACGGCAAGGCAAGCCTCGAGCCGCAAGCCTCTCAACCTGTTCTCGTTCCTGCATTTTGCGTCGGCACCAGCGCCACCGGACGACGCGGGTGTCAAGCTGTGAGCTGGTGAATGGTGGGATTGGATTGAAGCATTTTTTTCTCTTCTTGACTAGCAGGCGCGCCAACACGGTGGAAAGCTCGTCGCGTCTCAGAGATCAAGCAAAGCAAAGCCGCCGGCGCCGAACTGAACCACCAATTGATGATACCACACGCGAAAAGATGATAGATTAGGGGATTGATTGGTGGCCCGCAAGACAGTCGCTGGTATCCAGTCTAAGCTCAAAATGAGATGATTTGAATTTTGATTCATTCACGTCCACGCCCGCATTATGATCAGGGGTCTGGCCGGCCTGGTCTAATTTGGCAGCTTGGCGCGCCAGACAGTGCGCCGCCGAGTCAGCTCACGGTGTCAGAGCAGCTGCGGTGTGGCACACAGGGCTCTAGTCGTCGGGAACTACCGCAGGCCGTGCCAGCAGAGCCTGATGGCACTGTCTCCGTCAACAACAGGCCACATGCAGTGATTCTGGCGCATCGCACTGCTGCGTTGTAGTGGGCACTGACTCACTGGACGACGCCAGGCGCGTCGACGAGACTGATCAAGTGTCTGCCTTTTTCTGTTTCCTGGTAGCAGACAGTACAAGACGAGACTGGTCTGTGGGAGCTCCAACAAGTCTTCTTTACATTTTACATTTTTACATTGTACTTTACTTCAGTGTTTAATGTACTTTGAGTACTTAAGGTAGCCACTGACGGCTTGCAACATGACGCCTGCAACTGAGCAAGGACTTGCATCGGATCTGGCTGGTCCGTCTCTGTCTGCTGCTGGTGTCATTCGTTCATCGCTGTTGACGTCTTGGCTCATGGATCGTGGATCGTCTCCAGGCAAAGGAATATCGGAAGCGCTAGCCACGCAGGCACGCACAAGGTGGAGATGACTCGTTTCTCCTGCGCACCCCCCCCCCCCTTTTCTTTTTTCTCTCTCTCTCTCTTTCCATTGATCTCTCTCTCAAGGTGCTCAATATTTGCGCCTCCATAGCAAGCAGGCTGCAGGGCAAGTCTGGTATTGTGTGCTATTGTTATATTGTTATATTGTTGCCAAGTATTATTGCGTGCTGCGTTGCTGGCGACTCCGCGTGATACGCTGCGTCTTCCACGGGATGGACAGTGCACACGCCAAAATGGAAAATGGAGGGATCATTCATGCCCAGCACCTCCCATGCAAGGAGGAGGGCTAATGCATTAATTATCAGCAACCCGAGGCACCAAGATAAAGTGCCTTCTACCGAGCAGTCCCGTACCTGCCTACTAGCAGGTACCTAAGTGCCTATTAAGTACTTTACTGGACCACTCACGGCCTCGAGTCTTCCCGGCCCCTGTGCTACTGCTTTGTGCTTGCTTTTCCACGTCTGGTTGAAACCGGTGCCTGACGGCGCCTGTGCTTGTGCCTGCACTTGCAAGTTGCGGCCCTCCTGCCTTGGACTGCCCCTGACCCGGTGTGACCCGTCACCAGCCAAAGAGCAAAGAGTCAAGTCTGTCTGGGTCTGCTCGGCATCCGGTCTGGTGGGAGCTCCAGTGGTCCAGTGGTCCAGTGGTCCAGTGGTCCTCGCCTGGCCCTTGCCTGGTGGTCCTTGCCTGGCTGGTCCTCTGCCTGGTCCTTGCCCCATCCAGCCCGCCCGCCATTCTCGCACCAGACCAGACTCCGTCGCCCGTAGTCCGTCCGTCGCCCTCCCCCCCCCCCCATTCCCATTCTCTCTCTTGGCCTTTTGCTCTTGCATCGTCTGGCCCTCCCCCCCCCTTCAACAAACGTTTCGTCGCTCGTTCCAGTCGTCCCGTCGCTCGCTCTGCCCGACCTCCCCCACTGCATTCCCAGTCTCATCGTCCATCAATCACGAAGAGACCGCAGCCACTGTCCTGTTCCTCGCCTTTGTGCCGACATTGATTGCATGCGCCCTTTTTCGTTTCTGCACCGCTCCGCGTGGCCCAACTTCGTCTCCGCAGCGTTCATTTAGGGGCGCTTCAACAACTTCACAGCCCGCGTTCACGACCTGCCCTCTACGACCACGGTCGACCTGCGTCGTCATACGACAACGTCCCCCCCTCCCCTCGAGATACAGTCCGGAATCCAACTCCTGTTTTGTTGCTAGTCCTCGTTCTTCCTCATCCACGGCTCAGGCTTGTCGCCTTCCCTGGCGGAATCGACTTGAACTGTACCTGAATTGCTGCTTGGGCTTTCATCAACTTTGCCATTCAGCTCGGGTTGTCTCGAAAACACCCGACACGACTATCGTCCAGACCTTTCGAATTGGCTGGATACCGACGCCTCATCGCCCTCCCTTCGCTCCTTGACGACATCGAAAATGAGACTATCGTCGGTCGCACTGGGCGCCATCATGGCTGCCACGGCTGTTCACGCGCAGACCCCCAAGCAACCCACCCTCCAGATTCCTGTCAGCGGCATCTCAACCTCCTCAGGCTGCTACGGATCGTACGGAAACATGACAATGCACAAACCCATCAGCGCCGATAGAATGTCTACTGCTTCCTGCATTAACGCGTGCAAAGATGACGGTTTCTGGTTGGCTGCCATGCATGGAGGACAGTGCTTGTGCGGCTATGCTCTACCCCCAAAGACAGATCTGGTAGAAGACAGTCAGTGCAACCAACCATGCCCTGCCTACCCTCCAGAGGCATGCGGTGGCCTCGAGAGTTACTCCATCTACAACGTGGGAACTCAGCTTCAAATCAGCCGTTACGACCCTGCCAGCTCTAGCACCACTGGCGGAGCAACGAAACCCGGATCACCAGGTTCGCCTCCTACCAGCAATGTCGCTAGCGCTCCCACCATCATAGAAACTTCAGTGACAGTCGAAACTTCGGCGCCAAAAAGCGGCTCCAACGTCGCAGGCATTGCGGCTGGTGTCGTGGTTGGTGTCGTCGCCGCTGCCGCCATCATTGCTGGTGTCTTTTTCTTTGTCAAACGCAAACGTAATTCCGAGATCGAAGAAGAGCATCGCCGAAATGCTGCCGTCAACGCCTTCATTAGCGGTTCTAAACCTCCCAGCAGCCATGGCAGCATTTCCATGACCGACTCACGTCTGGATCCTGTCATGGCCCATCGACGGATGAGCGATGGCAGTATCGCTGATAACGAGGATTATTCGCGAAGAATTCTGAGGGTTCGTTGACTATCCTCTAATCTTTGTAAACTTTTTTTTTTCGCCATTTGTTGTTGTTATCTAACATTGGTCTGCGGCAGGTTACCAACGCGTGAGCATTAGAGCTTCAAACAAGTACTGACCCTCTCGCGAAGTTCTCGCAAACACTAAATATACTCCATCTTCCACCACCATCTCCTCCATTTACGGGCATCCAAGGCGTTATCGGGATAACAGCTTGTGTCCACTTGTTGGTCAACCAGCTGATATAGCGGCGTTATACATGTTGTTATTTGCTCTCTCGGCGTAGGATTTTTTTTTTCTTGACTTACATCTGTTCTACGAAAATGATATGTCTGATTCGTATGGTGTAGTACACCATGCAATCTAGGCATATCTTCTATGCCATCCACTCATTCACGTCTTCTTCGAGTAGCTGAACTTCTCTTCTGGACATGAGAAATGGAAAGCGACAGTGTTTTTGCGGCCCCTCCTATCTCGACGCGGCAGCATTTTCCCCGAGACAGTGACGACTTATCGTTCTCAGTCAGTCATACTTGCTCAACGCGTCTACAATTCCTCGATTCGATACCCATGGTCTCCTCGCCGCGTCACTTTCAATGTATGCACGCAAAGGACGAGGCGGATTGGGAATTCGACGTGCCAATTTAGGAAAGGGAGTCTCGCATGCAACACAACACTGTTGCGCCACTGGTTTTTAGTCTTAAACTCTTTTATTAAATGTTACGGGGCGGCGAGGGAAGCAACTACGAAAGTGTACGCACGGGCTATCAAATAGCAGCTGGACCTACACAGTCAATATTTCATTTACGTCTACTTTTTTTTTCTGTGTGTGCGCGTGCGTGTGCGTGTGTGTTTGCTCAATAATTAGCAGAAGCCCTTCCCATCGACCTGGACCGAAATTAACTCGTTGGGGGCGCAGACTGCGATGATGAGCCTGGGTGGTTTTAGTTTCGTTTTTTAACTTTGACGATGCTTCACGGGGCTTTATTCCAAGCCACAAATTCTGGGAGACACGTATATTCTTCTCCAGGCTTGTTTTATTTTTATCTCACTTTTTTGTTTCTTTTTTTGTTTCTGTTTTCGTCTCTTTGAATCTTTCATTTCGTCGTGCCATTTTCTATACCTTCATGCTCGTTTTATCTTTATCTCACCTTTTGTCTCTTTTTTTTTTGTCGCCTCTTTTCAATCTTTCATTCTGTCGTGCAATTTTCTATACCTCCACGCCACCGACTAGGCACAACCGAACAACAGAAAAACCATGCATCGCCTCATCCACCTCCCATCAACCCTTCTGGGACTGCTCCTCCTCCTGCTGCTCCCCCCTCTCCTCCCCGTCACCGACGCCCACGCCCACGCCCACGCCCACGCCACCACCATGCTCTCCTCCAAGCTCTTCGAAGGCCTCCTGCTAGACAACCGCACCATCTCCCAGGTGCAGTGCTTCCGAGGCGGCCTCAACACCACAGCCTTCACCCGGGGCGCCGAAATGCTCAGCGCCTACTGCAAGAACTACAAGATTGCGCCCAAGAGTCCCTACGTGGCGGTGGTGGGATTCACCACCGCGTATGTGTGCTCCGAGGCGAACCCCGAGGTTTGCAGCGGGGAGGTCCTGGACCAGGCCAACGAGTTGTTGACGGAGAGGTGCGGGCTGGGCGTTGCGGGACATGTGAGGCTGGGGGAGAAGAATGCGACGCTGTATGGGAGGGGGGTGATGGGGACGCCGTTGTGTCCGGGGTTGGCGAGTGGGCGGATGAAGGAGTATCGGTTTTATCCCATGGCGACTTTTGTGAATGGGACTCGGCTTGGGAAATGGTGATTTTTTTTTTAATGGCGAATGGCATGGGCTGTTGGGAAAGGAGGAATAACAGAAAGGGTGGTGTTTACACGAAGAGAGCGGATGTGGTGGAATTTTGCTGAGGCAGGCAGGTTTTGAAAGATATGTTGGTGGGTTTATCTGTCTCAACTCTTTGCTTCTTGTTCAATCAAATACCAATTTTTATTTTTATTTTTATTTTTTCACCTTTCCAAGTACTGGAAGAACAAGACGATATGCATCGAATCGAATGCATTGGCGATGGCGCAAGATGTCACTATTCGGCCCATGCATCAAGTAAGTGCTATAAACATTCAACAACGCGTAGGGTAGGACAAGGGACCGAGCCACGTGACTGGTCAGCAAGTGGATGGCTTTTGCGAGCTCCCAGCGCGTATGCTGCCCCAGAGCTTAGGACGTCTGCTCAGCTTGACACCGGCGAAAAAAAAACAACAAAAACAAACATATCCAAAAACCAAACACATAAAAAAAAGCAAACAAAAAGCTCCAGGCTGGATGATCGACCCAGAATCGCCATCACGCAAGTCTTACCACGTGCGCGACATATTCAGTAACCGCGTATCAGGTTGACACGGCCATCCATACACACATAATATGATGACTTCCACAACTAGTCCTCGTATCCGTCGCACCGGACAAAACATCCAATTCACGTGCGTACAAAAGGCTGAACCTCCAACCCCGTAAGGCTTCGTGTGGCTGATCGATACTCTCTACATAGATACAACCTCTCGCGACGAGTAAACGATGTGCAGACATATCCCATACAGTCACCACAAGGAGCGACCATTTTTATTTACGGCCACGAAAATGGCGTTACCATAGTATGGAGAGGCGGCAGACGCTTTAAACCATCGAAAAGCAAGCAAGATGTCGAGAAAAAACAAAATGGAGCTTCCAACGACGACGCGGTCATGTTGATCGACTCCGATGATGAACAGCCCCCAGCGGAAGCTCAAGCGGCGCAAAAGTTTGTGGATGAGCCACAATTCGAAGACGAAATTGAGCAAGGTCCCTATCCCGAGATTGTTCAAACGCTGGACCTCTCGCTTGGCACAGCAGTCTTGCACGTGGCTGTTATGCCGTTGACAGGCGGCAATACCATCAACGATAGCCAGTCCGCCGCGGGATCGTTGTTATCCCAAAAGATAGTACTTGCGGTCTCGTGCGTTACCAGTGATGTTTATGTCATCACTGTTCCCTTGACGCCTCCAAGCCCAGAGAGCAAAGCAAGAGAGCAGCTCAGGTCAGGACTGCTTGCTGGCCAGGCAGGATCTGGCGCTTGGGGAGAGTCCATCATTCTACTCAGTGGCCAGAGGAAATACAGTAACGGCTTAGCCATTTCACTAATCACACCAAAAGACTCAGAGCCCAGAAGCAAGTCGCCACGAGCAGTCGTCGCTGCATGCTCCCGGCAGGCGTCTGGTAGCCTCATACTTTGGGACGTGCCACTCGATCTGACCGCAAGTCCGAGTCGACCAATCGAGCCGTTTCAAACTGAGTTTCTACCCCAACCTCTGAGCAGTATTTCCTTCAACCCGATTCACACCTCTCAACTCTTGACGGTTTCGTCTCACCATGCGGTCAGGATATACGACTACGCCGTGTCTTCGCTGCCGCCTGACCCGGATGCCACGGGCCCTTTTCCGTCACAAGGCTCTTGGCTACTGTCTCTGTACCAACCGTTTGCTCGGCCGACAGCGTCCAGAAAGCCCATCTTGGATGCAGTATGGATATCACACGGTCGAGCTGTTTTTGCTCTTTTGGCTGATGGCATGTGGGGGGTTTGGGATGTTGATGGAGTCAGCCCGTCTACGCCTGGCGCGTCCATGGCAAGCAAGTTGAAAAGTGGACTCACTGGTGCTGCATTGACGAATTTTAACATTTCAGGCTACGTCGAAGGCACAGGCTCTCTTCGCAGTATCGCAATCCAGCAAAAGGAGAGCCACAATGGAGAATTCGCTCCCATGACACCTCACACTCGGCGGCAGGTCACTGCTTCTCTCAGCTCTGCGACTACTCCCGACCGCTTAGCAGCGGTGCAGGGAGGACTCAAGGTTATTTACCTACCACCCAAAGGCAAGACGTTGCAAGACGAGAGTCTCGTCATGTGGATTGGTGGCATAGAACACGTGTGTGTCATTCCGGTCGTGGCTCAGTTTTGGGATTCGCAGCTTCGAAAAGCAGCTGGAGGTGGAGTCAATCTGTTCAGTGGAGCGCAGCCGACGAGGATTGTCAAGCTCCACGATCCTTGTTCGGGTCTACTGGGAGATAGGTGCTGCGGTGTCAGTCTTCTTCTGGCGACTCCCAGCACTGGCTTGCAGCCTGATGAGGACGGGGGCGGCCTACCAGTTGAAGTCTTGATCCAGGGCGAGTCAAGACTGGTCATCGTTCGTCAAAGCGATAATGGCCAGGGAGGCAAATTGGGAAGCTTCGCCGATGGCCGTAGGCGACGATTGTTTTCCAAGGGAGACAAAACAGATGCCATCATTGTTCATGGCAAACCGGGTCGAGCTACTAGTTTATCCTTCAACCTGAGCACCGTCAAGCCTGGAACGCTGCGTAGAACAGTCTCTCAGAGTGGGCAGGACGGCCCGGCCGAGGCACCGCAAGGTGCTTTGCAACTTATTACACGACCACGCGTTGGCTTTGACTTTATGAACACCATGAATGAAGCAGCTGATGTGAGCACTGACGTTACATCTCGGGATGTGGAGGCTGAGATGCTCGACATCATGGAAATTGACCGAGCACTCGACAACATGGAGGATAGTAGAGGGAGCGGACGCAAACACGTTTTTTTCGAGGAGGACTAGGGAAAGGCATGGCTGATAAACTGACAGAATAGACAGATAGCCTTGCAACCTCACAGCGCAACCAGATACAACATGTACGATACCCCAAAACCAGGACTCATCATGACCACAAACCACTTGAAGACAGTGATGTTTGGGAGATCTATTATCGCAACACTCCCGGCCCCCCCTTTCTTTCTTTGTTTCTCTTTTGTCAAGACGTACACGCTTTGTGAAGAACAATTCATCGTCACTTCCGCACGGCAAGGTGGAGCGCAAGGCGAGATTCATCCTTGACGACTCTGTATTCTGAGCGGTATATCAAGACTCATTACACACACGGCAACGCGTGTGTATACTCGAAGGCCTCTTTTACGATGCTGAAAGAGAATCAGGATGGGATGGGCATCTTCTTCATCTTCATCTTCTACTTCTTCTTGAGCACTTTGTTGTCCATGGACACTGGTTCCCAAGCGGCTCTGTCATCTTCCGCTGAGGGCAAGTTCGGGGAGTCATTCCTGGACGTGGTCTCTGGAGGGGGGCCTGTGGGCTTTGGGACCGGGGAGGACGGATCTTCGAGACATTTTTGTGAGATGCGGCGTGATGTGATGTGACGTGAACGTGGTGTGAAAACAGAGGTTCATGTTCGATTTCTGCTTGCTCATCTAGTAGGTGGCTATTGACAATATGTTACAGTGGGTCGTGGGTAATAAACTCTTGACACCAAAATTGTGTGGCGATATATTCGGAATTACCCATACTCACTGTATGTTTGCCTTCACATACATAGGTACTAGTACTAACAAATCTCCCTACTTATTTCCTATGAACGCGTACGAAAATTGAGTAGGCATAGCTGGAAATTCTTCTGATTTTCCCATAATCAAAAACAATTTGCAAACAACATCATCACTGGCTCTGAGCCACTTGAAGCGCTGACTGCGGCCACTCCCTGGGTACAGTCAGTCAGTCAAACCCACTGGCTGAGTGCAAAAGTGGAGCCACTTTAAAATGCAGCGCGTCAAAAACGGCAGGCGCGTCATGAACCATCATCGTCGGACCCATTTTTGCCCTTGGCTCGCGCCGACGTGATTCCCGGAGCTATCAGAGGAAGCTTTGCGATTCTTGTTTCCCTTTTTCTCAGCCCACACATAGAGAGAGATACGAGATACGCACGTCCACCGATTCCGAGAAGCTAAATTTTGCCCGCCCCCTCAAAAAAACAAAACAAAAAAAAAAAACGCCCAGATTCTAGATACAGAGATATTTGGACTGGTTCCGCGGCGCAACTATGGGTATCAAACAACTGTTTCAGATCATCAAGGAAGAGGCCCCCGAGGCGATCAAGGAGGGCGAAATCAAGAACCATTTTGGTCGCAAAGTTGCTATTGTATGTGTAGCCTCGCACTGACTTCTTGTTTCTAAAATCCATGACCACGGTGGCGTGCTGAATGGCTCATTTTTTCCCCCTTCTCCTTAGGATGCTTCCATGAGCATATACAGCTTCCTCATCGCGGTGCGCTCCGACGGTCAACAGCTCATGAACGACAGCGGAGAAACTACTTCCCATCTGATGGGCATGTTTTACCGCACGCTGCGAATGGTGGACAATGGCATCAAGCCCCTCTATGTGTTCGACGGGGCGCCGCCGAAGCTCAAATCCGGCGAGCTGGCGAAGCGGTTCCAGCGCAAGCAGGAGGCCAACGAGGGACTGGAGGAGGCCAAGGAGACGGGTACGGCGGAGGATGTGGAGAAGTTCTCGAGACGAACAGTGCGGGTTACGCGCGAGCACAATGCTGAGTGTCAGCGGCTGTTGAAGCTCATGGGGGTTCCGTACATTATTGCGCCCACCGAGGCAGAGGCGCAGTGTGCAGAGCTGGCCATGGCGGGGAAGGTGTATGCGGCGGCCAGTGAGGACATGGACACGCTGTGCTTCAATACGCCGATTTTGCTGCGCCATCTCACGTTTAGTGAGCAGCGGAAAGAGCCCATTCAGGAGATTCGGCTGGACAAGGTTCTCGAGGGGCTAAACATGGAGAGACCACAGGTAAGAGCTGTTGACGATGCGGACTTGCATAGGTTCCCATTGGGTTCTTTTCCTTTTCCCCCCCTCTTTCTTGCTAACATCGGTGGTTTCCGTACTTAGTTTGTCGATTTATGCATTCTCCTCGGCTGCGATTACCTCGACCCTGTTCCCAAGGTTGGACCCACGACAGCACTGAAACTAATCCGCGAACACGGAACTCTTGAGAAAGTCGTCGAGGCGATCGAGAAGGACCCGAAAAACAAATACACCATCCCCGAGGACTGGCCATACAAGGACGCGCGCGCTCTGTTCTTTGAGCCCGACGTTCGCAAGGCCGACGACCCGCTTTGCGACTTCAAGTGGGACAAGCCCGACATCGAGGGTCTCGTGCATTTCCTGGTCACCGAAAAGGGATTCTCCGAGGACAGAGTACGTGGTGCAGGCGCTCGGCTGGAGAAGAACCTCAAGTCTTCGCAGCAGGCCCGACTGGAAGGCTTTTTCAAGCCAGTGCCCAAGACGGAGGCCGAGAAGGCTGCCCACAAGCGCAAGCTGGATGAGAAGAACGAGGAGAAGAAGAAGAAGCTCAAACAAGACAAGAAGGAAAAGGCTGCTCAAAAGGCAAAGCCTCGGGGTACCGCGTGAGAATGATGATGTCTTGATTTTCTGGCATCTTCCCGGTTTTTCTTATGCCAAGGGGGGGGTTTCCTTGTTGGTGAAAGCAAGCATGTATTGTATGTATGTACCATGTGTATGTATGAATATGGGGACAGACCAGTGACGTTTTGCTATCGTGTTTTTTTTTTTTTTTGTTTTTCGTTGTTTTTTTTTTGGGTTGGCGGACAAAAATGTCTGGAAAAATGGTACGTGGGCGTCATGTTATTTAGGCGTCAAGGCAAGTACTTTTTTATGTACGTACATACATATGTATATTTCTATTTTCTTGTACTTGTTTGAGAATGTTGTTGCCACGTTTCAAGGGCACTCTAACAGAGAGAATTCATGATTCCTCGAGGTTTGAAAGAGAGCGTGTTGGGCAGAGGGGCAGCGTAATTATGAGTTCCTTCTTGGCTGGCTGGCTGGCTCTTGAAGCAAGCACCACTTGGAATGGATGGCAGGTTCACGGTCTGGCTGGTGTGGTTTTTTTTTTTTTTTTTTTTTTTTTTTTTTTTTTTTTTT
>SRPT01000934.1:0-11604 GCA_018360205.1 Claviceps digitariae
GGGTCCTGGTTTTTTTTTTTTTTTTTTTTTTTCATTCAAAATACATGAGTCGTTGGCAAGGGGAATCACGCTGCACATACACCAGGGAGTTCAAACAGCATCATCAGGCGCATTTTTTCTTTTTCCGGTTTACCTTTTTTTTTTCGTCCTTTTTCTCTCTGTTGATCATCGGGATTTAGAAAAAGAGGAGAGCCCATAGATGGGTACGTGTAAATATGTTGGTCTTGGAAAAAAGAAACAAAAAAAAAAAAAGAATAGGTGGCCCACCATACATACAGCATGGCAGAAATGAGGCCGTATATACATGTTTCTTTGTCTGATGTATGTGCTGTACATGAAGGCTTGTGTTGTGTATTCACGTTTTTGATTGTGCTTTTGTTTGTGCTTGTGTTTGTGTGGTGGCTGCGTTGCGGAGGATGTGCGCGTAAGTGAAGGAGAAGGAATGAGGAAGAAGGGAGACAAAGAACACGGAAAGGAAAAGAAAGAGAGAATCGTTGAATAATAGGTAGTGAAAGGACATATGAGGGATGAGAGGGCATCGACCTCTTTCTTGAAAGGCAAGAGAAGGAGGGCACTGCTGGCAAGCATGTACCAGTCCACGCGAAGCGACAAGCATCCAACTTACTCAAGTCCTCTTGCTGCAACTTCATCGCTGTAACGGCTAGCTAACCTCTCTTAGAGATCAAAACAGCAAAGAGGGCGGGTGCCTTGCCGGCCAGAAGCACAAAGGGCGCATAAAAAAAAAACACAGGTGCATTTCAAAGATTATGTATACCCCCTGGATGGTACTGACAAAGTCCATCTCGCCGAATAAGAACATCTTCAAGCCATGTTTCTTTCTCAAAGACTCCACGACGCTACAAGCATGCATTATATGCCTTGACGACTCGTCGTACCGTCCACCACGTCACAGTATATCCGACACGGGGGAGTGGCCCGTCGGCCGGTAACAAAAATGTACACAAATGCACAAATGGAACGTTCGGATCAAACAAAATCACAGGCATCATTCTCTGCTTCGTAAAACGCGATGGGCACGTCCAGTGCTGGCGTGCCGATGATGTCTGTTTGCAGCGTCTGCGCGTGCCAATCGCCTCGATATTCGATTCTGTCGAACTTTTGGGCCAGGCGGGCTACTGCAGGTGAATAGGAATTAGGAAAACTGAAAGGTTCTTGTATTTTCGTTTATTTTCTTTTCTTGCCTTGTTCATTTTAGTCAATAACTTCAAAGACGACAACTTACAGCAAAAAGCCATTTCGGTCAGCGCAAAATTCTGGCCAACACACATCCTGGGACCAGCATGAAAAGGCGTATACGTCCACGGGGTCGGACACCAGTGCTCCCAGCGCTCAGGACTAAAAACGCTTGGATCGGCGAAAAGCTTGGTCACCGGAGGATACAGGTCCCTCCGGGCATGCATACCGATGGTGCTGATGGTAACGGTGTCGCCCTTGAGAAGCGCAATTTCGGGCTGTCCCGGTCCGCCGGGGATGGTGGTATGCTCGAGGGCCTGGCGCACGTTGATGGGAACAGCCGGGTGAAGTCGGAGGGTCTCGTTGAGGACATTCTTGAGGTACTTGATGTTCTTGAGTGCCTCGTAGGTGGGCGTGCCGTGAGGGCCCAGCTGGGCGAGGACCTCAAAACGGAGCTGACTCCAGGAGGATGGGCGATGGGCCATCTCGTACAGAACCCATGACATGGTGGCGGCTGTGGTGTCTCTCCCGGCGAGGAGGACGGACATGATTTCGTCTCGGATGACTTTTGGGTCCTTGGACATGCGGGCAATGCTGTGCAGGAAGGAGTATTGGGTATCGTTTTTGGACATTTCCTCGAGTTCTCTTGTCGGTAGCGCAATAGCACGCTGGATGAGGGGCTGGATGAAGTGTTCAATCTTTTTGATGGAGCGAAGATAGGTTCCTTTCGGGATCAAGGGGGCAATGGGGCTAAAAGGGTGAAGTAGAAATAAAGAGATGAAACCAAATAGAAAGGTGTTTAGTTAGCAGGCACTTTGAAAGATTTGTATGGAAATTGTCACCATACTTTAAAACAAAAATGTACATCTGAATGCGCTGGGCCGTTGCCATGGCCTCTGCGACTTCGTGATCGGGACTAGACAAAGGTGTTACTTGTTAGAAGGCGGGAACAACGATGTCTCTATAGCACGTATGTTCGTAGTTTGAACCAAGTCGCACACAGAAAAAAACAACAGAAAAAGAAGACAAAGAGAGAGAGAGAGTCAAAACGAAAAAAGATAGAAAAAGCAGAAGGGTTAAAGAGAAATTGCTTACTCGTCTAGACTGCCTACACACTCCCCCCAAAGAAAATCCGTGATTATATCCAGTGACCACCGATAGAACAGAGTCTTCACCTCGACTGTTGTGCCCGACGGAGGCAATTTTGCCATCAAGTTTGCGGTACAGGTATCGAAATTGGCAAGATTCCTCAGCCGTTCTTTGACAAACATGGGTCTGATCATACCTCGGCTGCGATGCCATTCCGGGCCATCGGTGGTGAAGATGCCATTTCCGAGAAAGGGGTACCACAGTCGATGCCATTGCGGTCCATGACCGAAGCTGCTGAACTTGGTGGCTAGGATGGCCTTGATCTGGTCCGGTTCCCGCGTGATGAGGACTCTTTTGCTGCCTGTCAAGCTGAATTCCGCGCAGTGCTGGTGTGTACGATCCAGCATGTCGTTGCACAGTTGTGCAAGACGGTTTTGATACTGGTGCTTGCCAATTTGGATGTATAACTTGGAGGCTGTAGTGGACGGAGAAGGGAGGAGGAAGACGAGGAGGGGATATTAGGACGAGGAGGAGGACGAGAAGAGGACGAGGAGGAAACAGGAGAAGCACCAAATGAGCAAGTTGTCATCGCGGGGACTACAGGACAACCATCCATGGTCTGCGTGTTTGTATGGATGAATGGATGAATGGATATATGGAACCGGCACGGTCAACTCACCAGAATACAAATTACGGGCCAAGACGTGCGCTCGCTTGCCGCCAATGAGTCGAATGCGACGATCGACGATTCGATGTCTTGTCCACACGAGTGAAATCACCGCCAGCACAATACATGTCACGGTCAGCCCGAGGCCCGTTGAAGACGTTGAAAGAACGATTGCCATGAGGAAAGCGAGTCAAGAACGAAGCCAGACGGATGACTATGTAAGTATGGATGCATATGCGAAGCACGCTGCGAGACGACTGCAAAATGCCAACCGCAACAACCAGGAACAAGTTCTACAAGCATGGCAAGAACGAAAGATTAAACCGTAGACGTAGCTTGGGCGAGGGAGCATCCTGGGACTTATATTCGAAGCCCTCGACTTTCTCGAGTCCCAACGCAACGATCCAACATCTGCCACACCGCCGGCACGATGCCCGCCAGCTAGGCTCCCATCATGTTGACGAATATGCTCGACAGATGACGAGATACACGCAGAGAGAGGAGAAAAAAGGGAGGGATAGAAAACCAAAACCCCACCTCCAAACGAAAAAAAAAAAAAAAAAAAAAAAAAGACTACAAGGCGGACATCAGATGTTTTGCATCCGCTCATGGGAATGGTTGGTGTACGAGGTGCATATCTGACGGCGTCGTGGGATTGGGCACAGTCCGGCCATGGGCATGGGGAATTGCATTCGCGTGCGTCTGGGTGCGTCTGGTACGACAGACGGGTACTAATAAGCCCGACGGACGGGTACGGGGCCAGGCAAACAACGTCCAGTATCATATCATATCGTGCTGCGACGCGAGGGGCAGACATGCTTCGCATTCGCATGCATGTGTCGCGGAATTTGCGGTCTGGGATGATGAGTGCATGAGCCTTTTCTTGGAGGCCACGCGAGGTGTGACGGGTCACAGATTGAGGTTGTCTGCGTTTCGGGTGGGAATTGCGAATGCGGAGGCAGCATCGTGAAGTTTTGCCAAGAAGAAGTTGCTCTATTTTTTTTTTTTTTTTTTTTTTTTTTTTTTTTTTTTTTTTTTTTTCATTTTCTTTGTTTTCTTCCCTTTTGTCCTTGTTAAGTTGAACAGAGTGGCCTGGTGCTGACTGCGTTGAATGCGCTGCTCCATCACCATGAGACAGCTTGGTCACAGACATGGCCACGGCCGGCAACACCTTTTTCCGTTCCATCCCCACATGCATATCCACGGCGAAACTCGGGTTCCTGCAACGGCAACGGCGCGCTACAACGTCGGTTTCCGCTTGGAGAGCTGTTTCAGGTGCATCAAATCAGGACCTCATCTTTGTCGTCTTGTTTTTCAGTCCGCCCGCATAGCGATTTCGTTTCTGTCTGTTCCTTTGCAACTGATAGTTGCTAATCCTCTGCCGAAATGTTCAACCTCAGCCGCAGCCGCGCCGTGGCATCGGCTCTGAATGCCTCCAAGGTTCGTCAATCTGGCTCCTTATCCCCTTGGGCGACTTTTTTTCTTTCATTCTTTCACAGTCTCGTCTTCTCACCCATGACCATAATTTGGTGTCCAGCAGCTGACTTCTATTGCAAAAATACAGCTCCAGATTGCCCCCTCCGTCAGACTGCCCGGCCTTGCTCAGCAAAAAAGAGCTTTGAGTATCCACGAGTACCTTTCCGCCGACCTCTTGCGACAGGTAGAGCCTTTCTCCCGATGGCCCCGAGCATAGCCCCCGACCCCCTCTCCTCCACTTTTTATCGAGAGGACAATCAACATGTCGAATTCCAAAATCTTGCTGACATCGCATTTCGTTCCATAGTATGGCGTTGGTGTCCCCAAGGGCTCGGTGGCCAAGACTGCCGAGGAGGCCAAGGCTGTTGCGAAGCAAATCGGCACGGAGGACATGGTCATCAAAGCCCAGGTTCTAGCTGGTGGGCGTGGAAAGGGTACCTTTGATAATGGCCTCAAGGGAGGTGTCCGCGTCATTTACTCGCCTCACGAGGCCGAGATGTTTGCTCAGCAGATGATTGGTCACAAGCTCATCACCAAGCAGACGGGTGCTGGCGGTCGTCTCTGCAACGCTGTTTACATTTGCGAGCGCAAATTTGCCCGGCGCGAGTTCTACCTGGCCATCCTGATGGACAGAGCCTCACAGACCCCCGTCATTGTCTCGTCGTCGCAAGGTGGCATGGACATTGAAACCGTTGCCAAGGAGAGCCCCGATGCCATCAACACCAACTACATCGACATCAACGTGGGTGTCACTGACGAGATTGCCCGTGAGATTGCTACCAAGCTGGGTTTCAGCGAACAGTGCATCGAGGACGCCAAGGACACGATTCAGAAGCTGTACAAGATCTTTACCGAACGAGACTCTACACAGATTGAAATCAACCCTCTCTCGGAGACAAATGACCACCAGGTTCTCTGCATGGATGCCAAGTTTGGCTTTGACGACAACGCCGACTTCCGCCAGAAGGAGGTGTTCGAGTGGCGCGACACCACTCAGGAGGACCCTGATGAGGTGCGCGCCGCCAAGTCTGGCCTCAACTTTATCAAGCTCGATGGTGATATTGGCTGTCTGGTCAACGGTGCCGGTCTGGCCATGGCGACCATGGACATTATCAAGCTCAATGGCGGTCAACCTGCCAACTTTTTGGACGTGGGTGGCGGCGCCACTCCTGCTGCCATCCAGGAGGCCTTTGAACTCATCACCAGCGATCCCAAGGTCACTGCCATTTTTGTCAACATCTTTGGCGGCATTGTCCGCTGCGATCACATTGCCACTGGTCTGATCAAGACGGTGGAGAACCTCAACCTCAAGATCCCCATCATTGCTCGTCTGCAGGGCACCAATGTCGAGCAGGCGCACAAGTTGATCAACGAGGCTGGCATGAAGATTTTTTCCATTGACGACTTGCAGAGCGCTGCTGAGAAGTCTGTGCAGTTGTCAAAGGTGGTCAAGATGGGTGAGTAGCAGTCTCTCTCTCTTTCTCTCTCTTTTTTTTTTTTCTCTTGCATTTGCATTTGCAAGTCATTGTTTCCCCTGGACATCAAATACTGACAAGTGTGCCTTTTCCACAGCCCGCGAAATTGACGTCGGCGTAGAATTTTCTCTGGGTATCTAAGTTGGACGTTATTTACTACTGGCTGGCAAGAGGGAGCATTCCGTGTACAATTTCATAGATTCTTTTCAGAGGTCAACTACCTAGTCAAGGTTGACTGTTTGGGAGGCTGAGAGTTTTTAAACAACAAGGGTGGCAAAGTACATTTATTGTTGATGTATCCTGCAAAAACCAGCCTTTTCGTGAAATGTCGTGAATCGCCGGATGGAAACGCCCATGGGTTGCGTTGCCCATCTACCGCATCCGACAATCCACGGTTCTGCAACGTCCATGCCGCGTCACTCTTCCAAGACATGTCGCCTCACCACCGCACACGAACCCCCCTCCCCGTCACACTCTATCTCCGACTCAATACCCCTACCCTTCCCATGTACACAGCCCGACGAACACACTCAATCCAAAACCCCCAACTGCAAACGCAGGATCCAATCCTCCCGTGATGGGGTGGTCCGAAACAAAACCTCATGGTATGGGCTGGGCTTGCGAGAAAGTTGGGCTGCTGGGGGGGCCGGCGTGATTACATGTCTCGGTAATCTGGGTGGTAGGCAGAGTGGGAAGGGGAAGGGGGGGGGGGGATGCATGCACGAGATGAGATGAGATGAGATGGGATGGGGTGGGATGGATGCGACAGGCGGGCGGGCGGTTCTTGTTGGCCATCCGCCATGATTCTCAGCTTTTTCCAGAACAGAAAGAAATGAAACGAAACGGCTTTCCACAAAAGAAGTCATACGCGCGGATGCCTACTTGGCAAGACCTAACAAGGCCAGGGTCTAGTCAGCCACAGCAGTGGCATGTACATTCTTGTGACAGTCGAGATGTTTTTTTCTCATGTACATGTGTTGTAAGTATATACTCATGTATGCACATACATATGTATGTACTTACATATATGTGTATGTATGTATCATGGCCCTCGGAAACAAGGCTTAACAGGGCACAAACACTCTGCGCACGCACGCACGCGCTGCAACTCCCGACAATCGTCGCATGTATTGCATTTGCATTTGTGTTCTTTGGACGCTTCCATTGCCGCATAGGCAGCTTTTGGTAGCATGTACATATGTATGTCTCAGTGTGGGTGATTTTTTTTTTTCCCTCCTTTTGTTTTGTCATTGGGGGACTGGGGCTGGGGACGGGCTGGATTACCCCAGGGGGCCTCCTTTTTCCCTTTTTCTTTGCGCTGACCATGAATGAATGAACCTTGTGCACTGCACTGCACTGCACTGGGTTTGGATGACGGGGCAGAATGGTTGTTTGTTCTGCACAAAACGTACTTTTTTTTTTTTTTCAAACCGCTGGATGATACATCGCTGCCAAGAAAAGCATACAACCACCGTCCTGACGTGACAAATAACTTGAAACGCCGGGTCGGCCCAACGGATGCGTCACTTTAGAAAAGAAGGGGGGGGAGACGAGAGCACAACGTGATGAGCAATCACGTACAACTTTTATGTACATCTCATTCATTGTATGTATGTATGTATGTACATGTCTTGCTTGACGACAAGGGGGGGTTGTGCTGTCGGTAATATGCGGTCACGAGGACCATGTAAGTCGTGTCATTTGCTTTATTTTTTCTTTTTCTTCTGTTTCTTCTTCTATTTTCTTTTCTTTTTCTTTCTCTTTTTCTTTTTTTTTGCGTCATAATCCCTGCTTCTTCTCTCGTTTTTCTTCTTTCTTCCGTTTCCTTCTGGAAGGTCGTGGTGCGACATGGACGGGGTGCGATGCGGTGCGGTGCCGAGAGGGGGAGGAAACTGCGTGGGATGAGATGATTCCATCATTCAATATTGTAATGACAATGCATTGTTTTGTAGAGAAGAAGATGGAAAAAGGAAAAAAGAAAAGAAAAGAAAAGAAAAACCGTTTGATAATGACGTGTTTTTTTTTCTTCTCTGACGATTCCCCAGGAACTGTTCCTGGCCTGGCAAAAACACACAAACACAGATACAAACCAAGAGGCAGGGGTAGGCTGGCTTGATGGTTTGACGATGCACATTGAATCAGCCCAGCCGTCTCCGGTCCATTGCGCGTCTTCACGTCTCCACAATGCACATGCATTGCACATGCTTGCATGATGCATTTCATGTTTGGATGTGTGCAGGTTTTGCTCTGGAAGGGCACACAGCCGGGGGGGAGACCGGGGGTTGGTTTCGCCATCTTTTTCTTTTTCTTTTTCCTTTTCTTTTCTTTTGTCTGGCGTCTGCGGGTGGGAATGACTCATGCTGCCAGGACTTGGGAAGGCGACGAGTATAAGTATTCTGGGCTGCACCCTTTTGTGCTGCTGCTTCCATTCTCTTCTCTCAGTCATCTATCCCGATTCTCTCCAGCCTCGAAACGCATCCAAGACGAGTGTTGAACATATATATCTTGAGCACCGCCTACCTACTCAGATACACACTATCTAGACACCTGCCTTTTGAAACGCATACACCGTTGAAACACGCCTCTGCTCCCTTCACTCTCTGCATTTCGAGCAACGACACCACCACCACCACCAACAACATACAAACCCTTCAAAACAACCACCACCCAGCATGCCCTTCCAAATGAAGAGCTGGTTCGCTCGCCACATGACTCCTCCTCCTCCTCTCAACGCCACCCCGACATGTCCCTGTGCAAAGTGTTTCAACGTCCTCGCCCAGAGACCGCACACCGGCTATGCTCAACACCAACACCTCAACCAACACCAACAACAACAACAACAACAACAATACAACTACCCACAGCAACAGCCAAAGCAACAGCAATACAATCATGGATCCTCCGCAAGACGAGACTCGGACGAGATAACCCTCACGGGCGAGCACGGCTATGATATCACCACCACGACGCACATTGAAATGGCGCGCAGCAACTGATACCTCGTTGTTTCACATCTATTTCCCCAGCGAGAAAAAAAAATTATAGACGGACTGGCTTTTGGGTTGGAAAATAACAGTACATGAGACTGCGCAAGCAGGAATGGGTTGCGAATGAGCTTATAGACTTGATACCTGGCAACTGCGGCGTTTTTTCTTCTTCTTCTTTTTTTTTTTCGTTTCCCCTTTTTATTTTGCTTATAATTCCCCCCTGTATCTTCTCTTTTATATCTTTCTTTTTCTTTTTAAACCTTTATCTTTTTTTTTTAATTATCCCTTTTTCTCTTCTTAACCTTTATGTCTTTCATTATTCATTACATCCCCTGCGGATCACATTCTATTCTTTCCTTACTTTACATTCTCCCTTTTCTTTTGTAACGCAGATGTGACTATGACCGTATCATTGGGGGGCGTCATTGGGCTTTAGTGCAGAGAATCCCTGCTCTCCATACTTGAACAACGAACTTTTGAATTAAAATCTACACGTCTGAATTTTTTGAGAAACTGTGCATGTGTGGTGCTCGCACGTGGTCGGCGAGCAGTGAGCACATTTCTTCCACGTGGATATGCGCCCGTCCTCGTACCCGCACAAATATTGACGTCACCGCTGCACGAATCCCAATCGCTACATGTGATAAGCCTCAAGGGTACCAGGTACAGTATGCATCATGATAAGCACACCTGGCCGATGAGGCGCCGGCTCTCACCAGAACAACAATCCATCAATCATTCGCATTCATCATTGGACGATCTAAATATATATATATATATATATATATAATATAGGTCAAACAAAATCCCAATATGCCCCCCCCTGTCGACGTCGCCATTCTCAAAGCCCTCCACCTACAAGACCAAGACGCCACGATTAGCTCCCACGGGCACTCTGGCTTCTCATCCACCTTTAAGCTCACCACCAGGACCGAGAATGGCCGGCCGAAGAGTTATTTTGTCAAGACGGGCAGTGGCGAGGAGGCAGAGCAGATGTTTAGAGGTACTTTTCTTCTTCTTCTTCTTTTTTCTTTTTTTAATGATTTGTGTCTTTCTCTTTATTCCGTATTTGCGCCTTTTAAAAAAAAAAAAGAAAAAAAAAAAGTAACAAATGACAAAATGACAATCCAGGAGAACATGCTTCCCTAAACGCCATCCACAGCATCGTCCCCAACCTGTGCCCCCAATCCCACGCCCACGGCCCCCTAGCCGCCCAGCCAAACACATACTTCCTCATCACAGACTTCCTCCATCTCGAGACAGCCTCCCGCGCCCGCCAAGGCCCCTCCCTGGCCGCCAAATTAGCCAAGCTGCACACCACGCCGGCGCCCATCCCCGAGGGCCACCCCCAGCGCATGTTTGGATTCCCCGTCCCGACCTGCTGCGGCGAGACCCCCCAGGACAACTCGTGGAGGGCGTCCTGGGCGGACTTTTACGCCGAGAACAGACTGCGCGGTATTCTGGGTGCTTGCTTGCGGGAGCAGGGCTCGGACGCGGAGCTGCGCAGCACGGTGGACGCGGTGGCGGACAGGGTGGTCCCGCGGCTGATCGGGGAGGACACCGTCAAGGACATGACGCCGGTGGTGGTGCATGGGGATTTGTGGAGCGGTAATTACGGCGTTGGGCGGGTGGACGGGGGGGAGGAGGCGCGACAGGAGGCGCTGGTGTTTGATCCGGCGGCCGTGTATGCGCATTCCGAGTACGAGCTGGGCATGATGAGGATGTTTGGGGGCGGGTTTGGGGGCCGGTTCTGGGAAGAGTATGAGGAGCTGGTTCCTAGGGCGGAACCACGGGGGGAGTGGGAGGATCGGTTGTTGTTGTATGAGCTGTGAGTGGATGTCCTTTTCCTGGAGGAACCTTGATGAAGAAGAAAGAGGAGGGGAAACAAAAGGGGGGAAAGGGAAAGAAGAAGAAGAAGAAGAAGACGAAGAAGCAAAAGACGTGAAGCCCACAGCAGCAGGCCTCCTACCGTCTCCATACTAACTACCGCAAGATACCACCATTTGAATCATTTCGCCATGTTTGGAGGCGGATACCGGGCCGGAGCCATGTCCATTATGAAAAAGCTGATTGCAAAATATGGCTAGATGAACCAGCACCCATGCCTCATTCCTGCATGGTGTAGATGTATTATCAACAATACCGAGAGAGACTACCAAGATGGGCCCCAAATACGTTTAAAAAGAAAGGAAAAAGAATAGCAACAACAATAATGATGGAACAATGCAGGAAACCTCACATCCAAACGCCTGTGTGTAGCTGCTCGCTATAACGCAAAATCACCCGCCAAATCTATAGGATAAAAAAGACACCAAAGCATGAGTGATCAGAAAATACCCGCGTGAAACCAAATGCAGCCATGATGCAGCATGTTTGACAGGAGAAAAAAAAAAGAAACACCGTCAAGAAGCCAGCATCGCTTGTTCTTCTGCCCTCCCCGCCTCTGCAGGCTCTTCTCTACTTCTTTCCCGGATGGGAACTTGCGCATGAGGAACCGAAGGCAGTTCGTGTCCTTGCTCAGACAACTCCGCCTGCAAAGCCGCAAGCTCCTCCTCCACAGCTTCCTCATCCTGGTTCGATATTTGCCCACCCAGCATCTCGCTAACTTCCTGTTTGGGCGCAAACCATTGTTAATTTCCTGCAATCCAATAGAGCCAAAAACCCATCGACTTGTTCCAAGTCGAGAAGGAACAAGTCGAGAAGTATAGTATATATA